>JAYRBW010132023.1:0-15896 GCA_036023295.1 Invenusta paracnida
TAATGATAAATATTCTTTCGTCTACTGTAAATGTACGTCTTGCTTGCATTTTGTAAATCAAACTCTAATTTACTTCACCAAATTCTAATTTACTTCAACCAACATTGATATCAATCAATATATTCAAAATATTCAAAAAATGATATTTCTGGAAAACAGACGCTGTAATTACTTATACGTATATGAACATAGATATCTTTTAGTAACTGAGTGAGACGTCTCCTCCTTCCCACTGTCTCTGATTCTTACATTCCTATATAGTCAAGCAGTTTGAAATTATATGTTTTATGAAGATCTATTGAAAGTGTTAATTTAGAGTGTGGTTACTTTTGGGACACCCTGGGAACATTATATGTATATTAATGCTACTATTAAGATTTTTTGCTTTTTTATCATTGGAAGTTTATAAAGTGCTTTCTTTTTTGTCTCCCATCGGATGTTGTAAGTAACTGGAGACCACCTCCGATGATCTCTCTTATCTACAAGGAAGGCTTAGGTTGCATGGATACTGTAGTATACTGACTGACTTCCACCCCTTTCAAGTGAGGAGAAAGACAAAATCGAAACTAGATGATAATTAATACAAATAATCCTTAATCCTTTTTAAGGATTAAAAAGAATAACATATAAGACGGACAGAGATCTAACCACTTAACTATGCTTATTATGCCTTGTATTCAATAAAATTTTAAATTTTAAAATCCATTTATTTTCTTTATACATATGTACATACATACTTGTTGTTTATCACTCAGTCAACAAGATTCAGCCCAGAACACTTACACTCAGATCGACTGGTATTGACTACTTTATAGACGGAAGCGTTATTCGTGTACTGCATCAATAGTTCGTAGATCTGATAGTGACTGTCGGTTTCCCATTTTGCTTGAAGTCTGCAGTACTCCAGATCTTCAAAGTCAATGGAGAGCGCTGAGAAGGAGCAGAGTGACAGACAAATAGATACGTTATTCGTTCTAATAGTATTATTCTCGGAATTGTTTATCTTTCTAAGCACGAAAAGTTTAGAGGAGGAGCATAAATTTCCACGAGATAACTCAAGATAGATATATGTATATTAAGGTGTTTTTCTAAAAGTGGGACTATTTTTGGTCAAAATCATTACTTGAAAACTAGTCATATTCTAGGCTTCATATAGTTAATTTTAACTCCATTTTAAGCTAATATGCTGTTAACATATTAGTCTACTATAATCTCAAATTATATTTTGGTGATAATTAGTTGACATTATTTTTTCTACACATTTTAAAAATTATGTCAACTTAATGATTAAGGAAAAACAATACAAGATTTAATATAATGACCAAACATTTATATTCATTAGTTTAATTATAGCAATTATATAGCATTTATAAATTTTGACAACTGTAATCTACACATTTATAAAGTTATAAAAGCATACGATATAGTAGTAAAAATTTATAAAAGATTTAATTTATTTAGTCCAATGTCACAAAAATGTTACGAGGTTGCTAAATAATTGTTTTAAACATAACATTTTTTATTAAAAAAAATATTAAAATTTATATTTTACTATTTTTTTATAAATACATAATATGATAATTCAAAATATTTCAGATAGACTGAATATCTTTTATAATTCAAGCATGTAACATTTTTGTGACTGTAATGCTATGATGGTGCCACTTTTAGAAAAAGACGCATATAATATACCTTTCCAAGGAAACAGCTGTACAATCAAATACTCAATTTTTGTAATATAGCTTTTTAATAACAATATTTTTTTATTTAATGATTTGAATAATACGTGAATTATTTATCATCAGGGGCAGATTAAGCAAATTTATAGAGGTACGACTCTACATATAATGAGGCCAACACTTACGTCTCTAAATACTACGTCTCAGGCATTTTCAAGCCGTCTATAATTGAATAATACAACGTTATATCTTTACAAGTTGATAAATAATTTGTACAATATTTAAGTTGTTCAAAATGAGCACAATTGATTCTTACAAAAAATTTGTCCCTTTTCGAGTTGAACATAGAAGAGTGCACTGAATATATCATAGATGAGTATCTCTTTTTTGAGTTGAGTTTGAGAGGCAACTTTGAATATTTTATAGGGCTCTATAAATTTATTAGGCTTAAAGAGAAAAAATCAAGGGTGAAGGAGGGGAGGGGGAGGGAGGTGGAAGAATATGGCACAGTCGCCATTGATTTTAGTTGAATACTTACAAAATAAAACAAAACAAAACAAAACAAAACAAAACAAAGCAAAGGAAATATCTATCATTTAGTTTATAAAATGTTATTGATTATGTTTAGAAATTTAAACTGTAAGATTTGAGGCGTAACAAAAAGTCGCTTTTATTACAGTTATTAATTCTAAGATTAAACTATAGTCAATCAAAATTTTACCTTTAAATTAACTAAAATAAACAAATGGATACTACCCAAAAACACTTCCTTTTAAAGAATAATGTGCGTTATTAATGACGAATTATACAATTTATAACCCACTAAATATACAATAATTATGCGTTATAATATACGTAACTAATGTGTCTCTCATCCCCAACCTTAAATCTATCTCATGCATGCGTAAATGCTGTAAATAGTATTCTGATACAAACCACTTTTGAGCTATTAAGAATTAAAATCTATATTGGCAATAAATCAAAACCACCATAATACGAAGTAATAATGAAAGAGTAAAGTCTTTATAATATAGGCCTTAATTTCAGTTTTTCTGCATCATGGCATTAATTTACTATTTGCTTCTCTTGTTTCGATTGTTTATTTCACACCAGGTGTACAATAACTATTTAAACGGCATCGAGCATGGACCAGCTGTTCAACGATTTGAACTTACCATGACATCTTTTAGCTTCAATCTGGCGGTACTCAGTGAGGGGAAACTCTTGCGTCTTGTTGAGGTAACGAAAGCGTCCATAAAGCTTCACTCGGATATTCGATGGTTCCGTGTTGTTAAATTTATCTGTAACGGGCAATAAAGAGCACGCACTTTGTACATACCTACTATGAAGAAAACAAGGAAATAAGATATAATAACGATGGCTTATAAGAGGATCGTAGAATGTAAAAATAAAAGACGCTCACACATGTTTCGATCGCTGAAGAATTCGTCGTACAGTTTCCCTTTGAGGTCAATGACAGATATTCTGAAGTGGTCATAGGGATCATGCCTATGCCAGTGAATCATTCGATAACAGATGTCACTGAAAATAGTGTGGACAGTACTGTTGACGTCTGAAAGCGGGTGTTATAGAGAATGATATCTAAGAGATGAGAGATTTATAGATTAGTATAAAATGAGATACTACTCACAAATGCAAGAGATCATGGGTAGACGGATCATCTTGCTGAGTGGAACTTTCCTTTCGGATGTTGTGTTTAGAGCAAAGAGATAGACCTTGATAGGATCTGGGATTCTATCATTGAAGACATCTGAGAAAAAGTTATCAAATATTAAATGTTTTTATCAAGAGTCTGTGAATTTGGTTTGAGTATTTGTTCTTAGAATAATAGGTTGCTTATATTTTGCCTTTACAACAATCATTCGACAGTCAAAAAAGAAATTATACATATATTTGAAAGAATATGTTATTAAGATTAAGTATGTAATTGTTGATTAATAAATGAAAAAGATATAGAAAAGCCCCATACTGACATCATGCATTTTTTCACTTCATTATTGTGTATTTAATATATAGATAATAATACCTTCGATTATATTAAATTGTACTACTGAGACTTAATCGACTTTCAGTGTTTGTCATAGTGTATATATATATATATATATATTATGTATAAATATCAAATAATAATAAAAAAGTTGTAATGCTATTGTTTTTTGATGTTGGAAAAATAAAAAAATATCAATGAATTAAGTTACCAAATAATTTAAGAAAAATATCTTGAAGTAACTATACTCAATAACACCACCGACATTTTATAGTATTCTCTATCTATGTAAAGCATTACAATTTATGTATTAGGAAAAGAGCAACAGATCACTCTGCTAGTTTTCAGAAAAAATCCTTAAGTTTCCTAATGCTTGCCATTCAATTTTACTAGTCGATAAATTACAAGCATTTGAAAGTACTTTTTGCCCTGTAAGTTATCTAACTAACAAATTATCAAATAATTCTTAGAAAACGACCAGAAGAAAAATACAAAGTGTCCTTTATTGCGGGATGCCTTGTTCAGACGAGGGTGCTCACATTTATTGAGGGCCAATGTGACGGTGTTGAAATGGGTGTCATTGTCGAAGAAGAGGTGTAACCCGTACATCTTGAAGGGGCTAACCTTGGGCCAAACTATCGATCGAAGACATCTGTAGGTGTAATTCGTCTCGATAAGATCATCAATATCTACATGTGAAATTGAACAAGAAGTCTAACTGTTGGTGACTTTAATGACTTTAATGAGGAGTATACATTAAAGACGTGCCTAACAAATGTTAAATTTTAAAAGTAATCTAGTTTTTTTTATTTAAGAAGTATATAATATTTATGTAGTATATATTATGATACAATATCTTTTAAAACAACCATCATTATAATATATTTAATATACTAATTTTCAATTCGCAGAGTTTCTCAATCCAAACATTTACACATTCAAATATAATAAATAATATTGGGAATGAAAAAAGTTGTAATGAAACAAAGAATTAATGTAAATCAATAATTTCATCTAATTATTACATTGTAACTCAAATACTTAAATTACAAAATATGTATATATCGAAGCTCTATCAATGAGCATAAATTCTGAAATATTAAATTTTTCCTACTCCAGCAAATTCTCTCGGAAAGAGGGATCCATTTGGTAATTGAAATTTCTTCAACCTTGGACTTTTTACCCTTCAGTTGAAGTCTGTATTTTGCGTAAATCCTGAATTTCACCGGATCTGAAGCAATGTTCTGAAACATGTCTGGAATGTGGAGACGCTAAATATGTAAATACGATTAAATGTTTATCGATAACTAAGACAGATTTCATTTTATATTAACCCACTATTAAAAAAATGGAGATCATTTTATATAGTAAACTTGAAAAATGAATCAACAAAACTATGTATATAAATAATTTGGAGAATATATAATCAAATTAATATTTAAAGATTCTTTGATTGTTGATGATAACTGCGGCATTTTTAGATGCACAAATTGTCAAATATAAAAGTATTATTTTATCTGAATACTATTTTCGTTAAATAAAAAACAGAAATAAATAGGCTATTTGAATATTAAACAATAACTTTTATAGTTATTGTTAAAATATTATTTTTTCTAACACTCGAAATATTATGTGTCTTATAATGATGGTTGATTTTTTTAAAGATGCGATAATTTTATTATTAATTATTGCTAAATAGCTATGAATATACAGTCGAGGAGGTATAAATCTAACAAAAAACTGCATTTTTATTTGAAAATATCACTTGATTAGCTAGCTGTAAAACAGCAAAATTTTAAAAGCTTTTATGAACAAGTTTTAAAGTTTTATTAATGTAAAATTATTTTAAACTCTACAGCTTATATCCTGGACAGGTATCGGAAAAGAGAATATAACATGGCCTAGTTAGTGAAAGACTATTTATATGTATATTTCTTGAAATAAAAATACAAAATAGTCCAGTTTTAATAACAAAGAAAATCTACAATAAGTTTCAATGCATGCCCCGATTTAAATATTTGACTTTAAAAAAATAGGATTTAACATGTGAAAATTGTATGTACATTTATGTAAATTATTTTAATGTGTTTTTAACTTTATCCAATAACCTTTTATGGCCCCCAGACCACCGCAGTTTTACTGTGATGACACAATGTAGGCCTCCGCGACTTTTCCCCAAAATAAAGTTGTACAACATATAGCGCTAAATTCACGATTATAGACTCAAAGGGCTGGTCACGTGACAATAAAGGGCTGGTCACATGATAACAAAGAGGTGGTCACATGATAACAAAGAGCTGGTCACGTGACAACAAAGGGGTGGTTATGTGACAACAAAGGACTGGTCACCACGTGACAACAAAGGGTTGGTTACCACGTGACAACAAAGGGCTGGTTACCACATGACAACAAAGGGGTGGTCAACACGTGACAACAAAGGAGTGGTCACCACGTAACAATAAAGGGCTGGTTACCACGTGATAACAAAGGGGTGGTCACGTGACACGAAGGGGTGGTTACCACGTGATAACAAAGGGGTGGTCACGTGACACGAAGGGGTGGTCACGTGACACGAAGGGGTGGTCACGTGACTACACTCTAAAATGCATCTCTTTATAAAAAAGTATCAAAACATACTTTTCATATAAAAATGATATCTTTCTCAATATTTCTGTAACTGATTAATTTCACGTATAATACAATTTTCAAAGTCCAATATAAATAATATTTCTTGCAGAAGTGTTGCTTCGAAATTTAATTATTAAAAAATTCCTTTCAAGAAGTATTTTTGACAATTTTTTAATATGATATTTTTGCAAAACATTATTATTTAAGTAAATGCAACTCTACTCTGTTGGGAAGTTTTAAGACCTCCAATTTATAGGGAGGTCCTGATGAGTCCATCTCCGGAGAATAGATGCGCAAGAAAGCCCGGTATGCACAGGGTTCAGCACAAATTTATAATTACATAATTACTAAAGAAAGTGTCAAAATCATGTTTAGTTTATATTCACAATTAATACAAATTTACATGGCACAAATACAATCTTCCTTTCGAGGGACTCACATGTTGTTTCATCTGCAGTAATATTGTACGAATGTTGCTTCAAATCGCCGGTGCTGCGCTGTCCACTAAGAATTTGGATACGGTATGATAAATAGGGGCTCGTTCTGTTCCAGGAAATCGATCGATAACACTCCTCAACTATTGTGTAGTCAATGCCGTCGTCGATGGCTATATAATTAATAAATTATTACGTTTCTTGAGGACTGATAATTATACCGTATCTTCTTATGCTTATGGCTCAACTTTTAGGAATTTGGAACATTGCATTTACTATTTAACAGGTATGACACATGAATTAATTTCGAGAAATAATGAAGTGATATTCCTTTTTGTATATTTGAAAAAATATTTGAAATTAATAAATCCTTAGTCAAATAAAATTAGAAAACACACGAAATAGACGCAACAATTTTTTAACCTCAAATTAAAAATATATTTTGTTATTTACATAAATAGATACATTCGTATAATTTGCATTACATACATACATATTTTGTAATAATACTAAATATTAAATATTATTATTAAATTATTATTACATTTTAAATTGAACAGTTAAATTTATATTTAAATTTATAAATTAGAATGTTTTTATTTCCTAAAAAAATACAAGATATAATCTTCCTCGTTTTAAATACTACAATACAACTTCCAATATAGGTACCTAAGTAACACAGAAATTCAAAGTGACTAGTGTTTTTTAAATTACACGAGATTTGTTTAGTATATAAACACATTAAAAAACTTTACATAAATTCGGAAACGTCTGGAAATTGCTAGTTTTGAAAACCATTTAAAAATCTGACATAAATTGCCCGTAATGATTTAATGACATATCAACTTGAAATGCAAACATTAATCGGTGTTTTAAGTCAACATATAAAAAAATTAACGTTTTTATCCAAATTCAATTAAAGCCTGCTTAAATTTACTTGGACAATGTTTTGGCCCCAGCTGCATCCATTCGGTTACCGCCTTCTGGTATTCCTTTTTGTTGTATGTGTAACAACCAAATACTCGAAATTTAACTTCTTCTGGCTCGTAGTTGTCAAAACTATCTAGGGTGTTAAGAGGAGAGGAGAGAAGAAGTGATGATAATCAAATATAAGAAAAGTATGACTTACTGAAGGTGGCACAAAGGACAATTATTTAAAATTGGGTAACTTGTTAATAAGCCTGTCTCAAATTAAATGGAGAAAAAAGGATTAATGTTCAAATTAATTGTATAATATTTTGATAAATAATATGGCCTTCCTTTAATAAAAGCATACTTAGGACGAGGAATTGATAAAAAGACAATATTATCAAACGGTCGACAATCGTTTTATGTTTATATATTTATAGTGTATAGTTTTGTTTCAAATTAATATTGTATAACGATACTACATTTAAAATCTTAAATACCATACATATATATAATAATATACATGAATACAGAAGAATGTAATAATATATAGTTATTTGGACATATACCTACATACTATACCTTTGTATATATATAATAAAATATATCTACGAACTAATGTTCTTATACGAGATTATTAACTATTTGAATAAAAGATACAATTTAAATAAAAAAATACAAATATAGAAAATCGGCTACGAAAGACATTTACATTTTCCCAATTGTCTGGAGATATTTAGGATGACATTTCCAGAGTTATCTACAGCCAGCACACGATAGTGTTTGTCATATTCACTGTGTTTGGGCAGAGAAAATGACCGGAAACACAGTTTTGAGTTGTACAACTGTATCGAAATGTCTGCAAAAAGTGTAAGACGGAGGTTTATTACTAAAAGAATGCATGCATGCATAAAATATATTGTACATGTTTCTAACAAGAAATAATTATTTGCTTCGTTCTCATTAGTATGTAACTTTTATCAGCTTGGTATTCAAAAATTAGTTGATACATTTATATTATATTAATCTAGATTATCAGCAATAAATTTGAAATGTTTTCTTTTTTTTAATAAAGTTTTATGCTAAAAACAATCCTTTAAAAAGAAGTAAAAATAGAAAAATAATATTCATTGATTATTAAAACGTATTTCACAGATATTTCCTGCCCTGGTCAGTTATTACAATTAATTTGAACTAAGAAGAGTAAACATATACACAGTATTGTCACATAATAAGTTAGAAATGAACAGATATCAACATGAAATACATTACAAGTATTATATTAAACAAGAATCAAAAGAAATCATCTCAGAAAATTAGAATTACTATCATACAAACAGACAGAAATTACAAATAAAAACATTACAATAAATCTATAAAAATTTTTTACCACCTTGATGCAATTAAGTATTTAATTGAGACTATTGCATTTCGTGCATATATGTAGAGTTCTCGGAACACAAAAATAAGAAAGTAAATTCCTGCGTTAATAACCCCTAAATATTATGTTAATTACAATTGTTGTAATGTAATAACTACTTCTTATATAAATTTAAAATTCTGAATAAATCTAGTCATACCCTTGAAAATAAAATTACGGAAATCTTATATTAAATACAACAAACCTTATTCAAATTACTAATTGCATCATTGCAGTAGCCAATTTATTTTGGATCTATTCTAATGTTTCTTATTCATGAAATTACAATTTTCTGTATTAATTAATTTATATTGATTCCTGCCTGATTAATGTTTAGATTTTTGTCTCTTTTGACTTTTTGAAACAATATTACAAGCATATATATATATATTTATTTACCTTTCTTGGTTCAAATTTATTGTAATATCTGATAAAACAGAAAGTATTTGCGAAACGCGTTGTAATAAACTATAAACTATAAATATTACTGTTTATTAAACTGTTGTTTAAACCACCTTTATTTCTGTCTAAACCCTTGCATATCAGGCTATTAAGGGGGAGGCTCACCAGGCCCCCCTATCATTGACTATACTTCCCGACGGAGTAGAGTTTTAACATTCCTATATAGCTAAACAAAGTTGCCAACATTTTGCACTGAAAAATTGCCAAAATTTTTTGTATGGAAAATAGATACAAATATTGTTTTACAATTAATATTTTTTTGGTAAACTTCAATTTTTAAAATAATATTTTCTAAAATAAAACGCTTATTTTTATTGCACTTTGTAAATTACTACATGATATTAATCAGTACCTGAAACTGAATTTTTTGCCGACTTCGAGAGAGATATACATTTTTATATGAAAAATAGTATTTCGCTCATTTTAACTAAAAGGGTGCATTTTAGGGTGTGGTCACGTGACCACTTCTTTTGATCATTCTTTTGATAATCTCTTTTGGTCACACTTGCGAATATAGCGCTAAAGTTCTAAAATTTTATTTTATGAAAAATCATGCACTAGGCTTACATTGAGAGAAGGGCTTAAAGGGGACCCCGGTATAATGAATTAAATTAGCTGAACAGTAGGTTTTCACCGATAAAGTTCATTTTCTTATCTAGAATTCGAAACAATCTATACTTCTTGAACAGTTAAAATAAAAAAAGGATGATAATATTGTTAGGAATAGTTCAAGCTCTTAATGCAATTGACTCTTAAAGTACATTTTATCTTCTTTAGAAATGATCTGATTCTCACTCGGACATCGTGGCACTTGCAAGCGAATCCAGTCACAAATGAAGACGTCATGTTCGGAGAAGTTCTTCCAAATCACTCCCCGAATCTTGAACTTCGTGAATTTCAAATCCATTTCATCCAGTCTGTCTGAAATTAATGTTCCAAATACAGTGATCAGAGTATTGCTTATTGTATTAAGTAGATATGTTTTAGGGCTTATAGTTTCAAAGTCTAACTGCATCTAATAAAATAACAAAACAGTTGTCTTGAAAAATAAAATAAATTTGAAGGATCAGCTTTTTACTCACACATTGATGAGTTCGTGGATATCTTGTAGATGTGATTATGTTCCGAATTTGAGAATATTATCCGATATTTGGAAAAGTATTTATTCTTTGGCCAAGACAAAGTCCGAAAACAAAAATTCTTGTAACTTCTGACCACATTGTTTGTTATAACTGTGTTACACATGAGAGAATTATAAAAATATATACAAAGAACAATGAAAGTATAGTTTTAAAATATGAAACCATATGCTAACTTTGAGCTAAACCAACTAAAAAGAATTCATAAAATATTTAACATTTACTTTTAACTGTCACGCATAAATTATAGTTAAAGGACAAATTATTCAAACGTATAACTTTTACTATAAGATAACCAATTTTTATGATATTATTTCTTTAATCATATTTATTTGTATCTTTATTTATTTAATATAAGTTCCATACACAATATAAGTTGTACTAAAAAATGTACTTTCACACAAACCTATATATGAAACTTATAGATTTATATAAGTATTTATCTTACCCAGTTATCTATAAGTTATAAAAGCGAATATATGTAGTGCAGGTATTAATCGTAATTGCTAATCTATTAAAACGGAAATAAGATTACTGCATTTTGTGACTAAAGAGGGTAACTAAGATTTGTTTTTATCAAGAAAATAATTTTGAAGTAAATATTAATTTCTTAAGTTATAAAGCATATTTCATACGCAATATGTGAAGCAAAATTTGTAAATTGTAATTACATTATATAATGTATGTATAATATAATTTAACTTAACATATCAATTAAACCAAATTACTAATTCTATTATATGTAAATTGAAAGTTTCTAAACAGATTTAATATTTGAAAGATTTACTGTTTATTGATCAATTTTGGCTGAGCTATTATGTTTAAGCTGCGATAAGTCTGTCTGAAATAAACATTTTCTAATGTCGAATTTCTTCCGACATTTTACTTTACCCCGAACCGCACATACCAAACAATGTCGTTAAAATATGTTTATTTTAAAAGCAATTTCACCATCTTACGTTTAAGTTTTTCACTCTTACTTTTACACCAATTTACCTTCAAAAAAGTATATACCTATATACAAAATGAATGAGATTCTCACCGAAGCAGGTCTTATCATTCAGACGTTGTCTCTTAGTTACTAGGATAGAGTAGACCTTCTTCTCAGCTCTAAGGATTCCAAACAACTCGAAGTGCAGCACCTTCGGCTCTTCATTGTCGAAGACTCCCGAAAGGGATAAAAATGAAGAGGACAGTAAGTGATCAAAGGACAAATATAAATTGATTGTATACCGGGTATTTTAGTAGCACAAGGACTATGGACTACTAAAGGTAAAAGTAAAATATTTATATTTATTATAATTAATAAAAAAGACACCCATTCTCAATTTTATTTCTCTTTAAAAGACCAAATTCTAGTGGTGTTATAGGGTGTTTTATCTATAGAAAGCTAAAACTCAATTTTGTGATTATTAGAGATAAAAATACCAAATATTTGCTTCTATATTTATATTTCAGTTTAAAAATAATTCTACTCAAATTCTTTTACAGTTGATTTTAATTCCTAAAGCTTATTTTCGAGATAAATAAATATTATTGAATTATATTGGAGAAGTAAAAATAACTGATTATACCTATTACTGATAAATATGGGGCATCTTTAATTTAGAATGTTTGTATGAGATATTGATAAAAGTATATACCATATAGTCAAAATACTTTTATCAAATTTTTAATGTAATTTTTTACGATAAATGATAGTAAAATCTACAAAACTTTGTAAATATTTGCCGTCTATTCTTATAGATGTTCCTGCTGATAGTGTCGTGGATAACATTTGTGGGATAATTAAACTTGATTAATGTTAACTATACCAGGACGCCATGTCTTTCGATGCATTGAATTTCATGATTTAATTTGATTTCCGTGAATACTATCATTATTTCAAATGATTTTCTCATTGGAAGATCAAGCACGCTGATCCACAACGTTTTTCTGCAAATTTGTATTATTTTATTATTCTTAGCGCTTTTATTAAAAAAATGTATCATTTAAAAATATGTATAAGCCCAAGTTTTTCTGTGATCTTTACCACCATTTTAATCCATAGAATCAATGTTGAATGGCGTTTTTCTTAGTACGAGTTCCTCTATAAAAAGGTTAATCTGAGAAATGGAAAATGTTTCTGGTTTATTGTCTGATTTTGTTTTATTATGTTCACTATTTCTGATTTTTAATTCTTTATTAGAATCTATATTTGTCTCAAATTTAGTTCACACTAATTTTTCATTTCCCGATTCCAGATGTATCCTATAGCGTAAATTGTGCGTAACTATTTCCAAGGGAACTTAACCATTTACAAATATGCCAAACCTTTACAATTATGGATAATGTCCAATAACCTCCTATATGACATAGAAATTCCCTAAGGCTTCACACAGAATACAAAATAAGTAACATTACAGTTAGTGTGATACAGATTTGTTGTAATAATGGCTAAAACGTATTCTTTACAAATCGACCGAGCTCCAGAGGTCAAGCGGTTATAATGTTGACACAATAGCCGTGAGAACCCTGGGTCAGCACTTTGCATGTCACTGAAGAACTCCTTAAAGAGCGAAACGCGTCTGGCATGGGTATGCGGCAAAATTCATTAATTATATAAAATAGTGTATATCTTGGTAGCTGACTAAGCAATCAACCTTGAAACCTTGAAGTTGCCTGGAGACCATCACACGAAATTCTGACTGTTTTGCGATATCGTTTTAGCAACGGGCAAACATGTATTGACAATGTAAAACTATTGGTTAAAATTGCCACTAATTGACTATAAATGACTTGTTGCTAAGAGAGCTATTTCAAAATGGTCAAACTAATGCGATAGCCCCTGATTTTATCTAACAGGTGTTAATAATAATTGAAGATCAGTGGCTGCTTAGTTAACTCAGAAATAACATACTTTCTATTCAATGGAAAACCTTTGTTAATTGTTATGTTATCGGAACTTTTGGAATCTGCAATATGTGTTAGCGGCAGACATTGCAGACCATCAATCGCTCATAAATGACAAACAATCGTGCTGAAAGGACCCCAAAATTAAGCGTTATTGGAGTCAGGATTTCCACGCGGCATGTTGGCTTAGCAGTCTGACACATTAATAACCGCTAAGTCGAGGGACCTCTCCAAAATACTCAACCGTAACATTCAATAACCATATTCCCAAATTACCTACTTTTATTTGATCAAATCGTAGCGTTCTAACAATTTTTATTCATTACTATGTATATATTACCAAGATATACCATTATGAAATTTAATATTTTAACGCATTATTCAAGATTCCTACTATGAGTTAACTCTCCCGTGACGTTCTCCCAGAGAAAGGAGCTTCCGTTTGGAAAGCTCCAGTGAAGTTGGTAGGATTCGTAGGGCTCCTGCCTCGCCCACTCCAATTTCCGATAGCACGATTGTCTGAAGGACTGACGGACAATGATATCTGTAATTGGAAAGAGAAATAGACACCAAGATAACAGGTCTAACAATTCTTTTATCCAATATCCTTTTTCATATGTCTGCTAATTTTCATTAAAATTATTGAAAGAAATTAGAGCCTTTCAAATGTTAGCTTCACAAAAATGCAAGCACTACCAAATTTCTAAAAAAACAACAACATTATATGAAATTCAATTGAAAATACAATTCTAACAGGATTTTTATATAATACATAAAGATACATATCACTAAACTTCAAAAAACCTATCGTTCAGTCGACTTGTTTTTTCTCTAATATCAACGTTATAATATGATCATCTTTGAAACACATGAACCATAAAACATGACCATATACAAATACGCATATATACTGTCTTGTACTGTGAGAAATCTAAATTTTAAGAATCTCGTTGATTAGCGATTAATTTTGAAAACTTTCGTAAAGACAAAGGTTAATTTTGTTTGGTTTAATAGTTTCATATCGATTTCTGAATTACTTAATATAGTGTGTATTGGTTATTATACAAATCTACGATACTAATAGTAAGTAAACGCATTCGGTGTTTTCTGAGATATCAAAATGCAAGCTATTTTGGTTGAACAAAATTGGAAAATTGTAAGAAGGCAAAAGAGAAAACTTTGTCATTTTTTGTCAAATTTTGGGTTAGATCGAAGTAGAATCCCCCAACGTTCATCTGTGAATTAAAATTTTTGGTGGGATACATTTTTGCTTGTAAAATTGATAATTATGTAGGTTATTTCACTATATCTGTTCTATTTTTTCTACTATTAAACGATAATCTAAAATATTTTTTAATGCTCCAAGTCACAGATAACAATTACAATGTAACAATTCTAATAAAATACCGATAAATAAATAACGAACCATTGCAACTCTTATCCTTTAACCGAAGTTTGGAGGAGATGGTAGTGTTTCCGTTTGACATGTAGAATGCGTAGATTTGAAAGGTGAGATTTCTGGGTTCCGTGTTGTTCAGTTGAAGTTGAAGGTACTGGGGATGTTGCTTTCTACTGGTTGCTAAGGGAGAGCAAAAAACAAAACAAATGATATTTAGGATTATATTAACTTTCTGGTCTGAGTTTTAACACAAACACACTTTTAAACTAATAATATTGTATCTCCAATGCTAGCAGTTTATGATTTGTCATTCCGAGAGATGTGTAATTAGAAAAAGGGAAGTATAATCGTTTGCTTTTGGATTACGTACACTAACATCGACATGAAATTGAACTAATCACACATCATGATAGTTGGAATTAATATAGCGAGATCTAACCAGATCACTCCGTACCTCTTTGTATAAACGGTTAGTTTTAATTGTTTTACTGCTTGCTTAGCTAACGAAGGTTTCAAAAGCTATAAAAAGTGTTTCGATGTCAAAATGTTATAAATTCTCTTTTCAATCCGTCGTTCTTATAGATTTTCACAACCTAGTAAAATCCGACAAAGTTAATATTTCTATTATCTGAATGTTGCTATTTCTACAAGGACGCTTACACTCAGTTCAGAAGGATTGTTGTTGCAAAATAAACTATTGTTGGTAGTATAAGGATATTTATCTACAACTGGGTAAAAAATAAATTTATCTATTTGTAAGCAATTTTTGTATTATTTAAAAAAAGAAAAAGCCATTTTCTCGGTAACATCAAAAAAAAAAAAAAAAATTGTATTTTATAGATTTTCTTAAGTGACAGAACGCACACAGATTTTACGTAAGAGCATTCAACACGAACCCTTTCGGGTCGCAAACAAGCGACTTAGCA
>JAYRBW010132034.1:0-15895 GCA_036023295.1 Invenusta paracnida
GTAATATTGTATTAAATATAATAAGCAATACACACAAAATAATAATACAGTAAATATAATATTAAATATACAGACCTTATACAGCAATTTTGAAAAAACACTTTTCATTTTTTTATTGTAAACACAAAAAAATTTGAGTACATTTGAGTACATGCATGAATTTCGAGGACATGTGGACACCCTGATGTATGGTCGGTGTTTGGACTAGCAAGTGCTCTGTGCTTGGAGACAAAGTGCCTTAAATTATGATGAGAGCTTTGCTTTCTTTGCACTGCTCTTAGCAACATGTTTACAATGTTTGCACTTGGCTGCCTTCAGTGAATGTAAGACACTGCATTACAGCATGCTCCCTTATTCCTGATAACTGCTGCTGCCTTTCTTCTTCACCCCCCCCCCCCTACACTTTCAATTTTTATTGCAATTTTAAACAAATTAAAAGAATGGTCATTGAAACTTCAAAATCCCTGAAATCCCAGAAGAATCACATGCCTGTTTATTATATTATATTTTTATTATTTATATACAAGATTATTTTCATTATTTACCAAAAAAAATTTTATTGTTAAAATAATAATTTTTCAGTATTTTTAGTACTTTTAGCACTAGACTGTTAACCAGTGTTAACTTTGTTGACCCTGTGATGCACGCATGTATTAACCACAATCAAGAATATGTGGAACATGGCAAAGCTATTCAACAAGCTATCTGACCCATTCAAAAATCTTTTGCATCACATATGGCAGGTGCATCCATGAGTTTAGCTGCTCATTTAGTAACTCTTTTTTTATTGTATACATTTTATACTTTTTTATATTTGTATATTTTTATATTTTTTATACTGAAATATAATTATTTATATAAATGTGAGTTTTTTTATAAATTTTTAAAATGTGGGTAAATAATGAAAAAGTCCCCACAAGACAATTATACTGATAAATACTAATCTGCTGAGAGTTTAGAAAACAAGATTACCATGAAATAAGTCCAAAAAACTGATTTTTCAGGAGAAAAAATACATTTAAGGCTATAACTGAAATTTTGGTGTCTAAAGGAAATAATAAAGGGTATTTAAAATATAACAGTGCTGTAATTTTTCAAGTACCTCTTAAATACTTTTTATATTGCTCAATATAAAAAGTATCATAGAAGTATTCAAAATGTACAGTTTTAAAATTTGAAATATATACCATAACTTAAATAAACATTTTAAGTCTTATAATATTTAAAATTCAAATCATTTTGCTTTCATAATTTATAAATTGATTTATGGCTCCTGTGTTTGCCAATATTTCAATATTATTATTTAGTAATATTGAAACATTTAAAGATAACCATATGGCATATATATCAGAGATAGTTATTTTACTAATATAAATTGATTTATATTTTTTGTTTTTTAATTACACATTTTTTTGCATTTAATGAAAAATATGGTAATGTTTTGAGAATTGAGGCATTTATAGATTAAATATATTGTAGAAATTGACTATAACAATACTCCAAGGATATTAAAGAAAAAGCATTGTTATAAATGAACTGATGTTATATTATAGACAAATTTGACCATTTTCCTTTATAATATGTTTTAAGTGAACTGGTCAGCATTATGCAATTATATTATTGGTCATTTGTATTGTATGTATAACTATATTTGCTATTAAAATTTAAAGAAAAATGTATAGTCATATAAAGTAAACCCAAATTTATTCTTCTTATAATAAAAAAAATAAGAAATAAAATTGCTACTTGTCAGTGAAATATATAGAAGATATATCCTATAATGAATAAGATTATAAAAATAGGCTATAAAGTATAAGTATGTATAATTAACAGTGATATCAAAACCATTTAAGTAAAAAATAAAGGTCCTTAAAAAGATGGAAGTCTGCTTTTTATTTAACAAAGAGTGATCAAATAAAGTCATCTCAACCTTGTCCTTGATGTCATTATAATCTATAGACAAATTTTATATTTCAGGAGAACATAAAATGTGTTTTTACTGAAAAACTGGCATTATAGTATATATGATATAGGAGAAATCAGTATAGATAAACTTATGTGTATATTACTATTACATAGCCATACTTATACTTTATAGGGATTCTGGTAGGATAAAAAAAATCATTATTAAGGCAAACTGATGCTATAGCCTATAGGCAAGCTTGTCCATAGGTGTCAAGAATCTTGACATACAAAATTTCTAGTATTACTATTAGTAAATGTTGAGAATCATTTTCCACAAATAAAAAACTGTAAAAAATAATTTAATGCAGGAAATGCGAGGATAGTGATGCTTGATAATTGTGGTGTGGTTGCCACCCAGCCTGTATTCTAAGATAATTCTATGGCAGATATATATCAATATTATGCCAATTTAACTAGTAAAAGATAGGGTTGAGAGTTTAATGTATGCCAGATATATCCTTGTTAGGCTACATAGAATGCAGCCTGGGTTGCCACCAGCTTTTAGTAGTGTATAGTATAGGGGTTACTTGCTGAACAACTATTTATTTTTCAAAAAAATTAAATTATGGCCTAAATGGCTTCTTGTCAAAGATTCTTGACATTTACTAGAAATTTTATATGCTGAGATTCTCAACACCTACAATTAACATTAACTTTAAGGCAAAGTTGGAATATACTATATAAGTTAAAGTATAACTATAGGCAAATTCTACTGTAGTCTAAATATTTATAGGGAAACAGATAGTTGCTTTGAGATTCTGAAACTGCACTTAACTCAAGACTCAAGTGACAAAAATTGACTTGTTTATTTAATTTACTCTTGTATTCTATAGTTATACTTAGTTCTTATTCTAACTAGTACACTGTCACTTGTAATTGCAGTACTAATTACATTATTAAAATACTAATAACAAAACAAATATCAAACACTGGCACTATAAAGTTACTATACAATGAAAAATAGTATGCATATTGTAAAATGCTCTACGTTAAAAACATCTGACTATTGTAACTGTTAGTTAAATAAAATTTAAATATACAATTAATATAATAATATATCGAAGCATACATTTATTTTTAAAACATTAAAAATTATACAAGTCAATTGAAATTCAAATTTAGAAAATTATAAATAGTTATAATCAGTAACTAATGCTATGTATAGGGAACAAACTTGTAAACCATTTTTAATTTACGAATCTTTAAAACTACCTGGAACATCCACAGGAACGCGAAACACGTTCTTTCACAAAAATTGCTACTTAATTAGTTCGATAAAACAATTTTATTCAAATAGAATAAGTACCTATATTTCTGTTAATGGTTGGTTGTTTGGAAGTGGCGCGACACAGAAGGTTGAGCTCCCGGAGGTACGCTACCATAGCTCGAGATTCAAAGCTCAGGACGGAAAGTAGAGGTCTAACTCTAACAGATAACACGTTTGTTTGCGCTGGCTGGGAAATTTTGCAGTCAGTGAATGCGATCCTCATTTTCAGTTTTGCAATAAGGACAGAAGAGGTCTTCGTTGTTGATTAAGTTCTTGTAGAACGCAAAGATGAAGAGGGTTTCCTGTTGCTGCTGTCATCGTCATGCGATTGGAAAAGAAAACTTCACCTATGCATTATGGTATCTCCTCTTTTATTTGTCACAAAAGATTATAGTCTTTTCTGAGTATTATAGGTTACCAAGCCACTGAGTTCCTTAAATTTTTGCGAAGATTGGTGAATACTGGACACTATAAGGTAACTAGATGCTACACCATCTCAGCTTTGAGATTACATGCTCTGTATGTGATTACTTCACTGATGACGATTGCGATGTAAGCGATCAGGATTTCTAATGAGTATCCCGTTTTCAGATTAAGCAACTATTTCAACTGCTTTCTTTCTCGTCTTTATAGTGACACCTTTGAAGTATAACTTCTTGCATATTTTGTGTGTGGTGTTCATCTTTCTTCTGATTTGGTTGTATATTTGATCTTGCTATCTCTATCTGACATATCCTATGCCAGTCTGATATAACTTATGCAGATTCTCTTACTTTTTATCGGCTTCTTTATTGCCAGCAAGACCGCAATCATATAACTCGGCAACAAGGTGAATGTCTCATCTTATTATCTTTTTCATGGATGGTCACCACATATTCAATTATTACAATCGGTCGCCATGAGATTTAATTTCGATAGTCTTGTAGTTCAGCTTTTTTAATACTTTCTAGCGATGAATTGCTGTCTAATTCGATTATGATATTTTTCTTACCTTTACCGCTTTTATGTTGTAACTCATGATGACCACTTTAATCGCTTTCATCTGTCTAGTATGCCAACAGTGAGCACCATCCCCCTGCTGCTGCTTCCGAGGACTAAGTAATTCGTTATATCAGGACTATATATATTACGTTGTCCTCGGCTGCTTTTATATTCTGTAGTTTCTCTACTTTCCTGGGTGGTACATATAATTCACCCACTCATCGTGCTGTTAGAGTGATGTTTCCAAAACGAACAATCGGTGTAAATGATCAAGTCAAACGTTTCGTGATCTTCTAGCTTCTTTAATGCAATTTCTTTGTTCTTGTTTGGGTCTTCGTCCCTCTTTCTCGATATGTTTATGTAATGATATTTCTCTTGATCCAGGGTTTGTTGAGAGGTGAGTACTGCCGGTCAGAGTCAATTGATTCGAGAAGATCTCTTTTAATTTTTTCTTCTCCACAAGAGTGAAGTTCCATTGATCCAAAGTTAGTAGATTATATACAGTAGTCCAATGTATAATATATTAGACTTAAGTTTAGTCATTTTTTAAAGCTTGTAGCTAAAAGTAAAAATCCATATTTGAAATATATAAGCTTTATACTTCCATAGCAAAATGGTAATTATTAGTCTATTATAGCAGCCTTATATTGATAAACTTTATTAATTTTTTAGGTTTGTAAGAGTATATATATGACAATATATAATAATTTGCCAAATATATAGTACATAAATAATTTAATAAACTTGTTATAGTATTACAAATAATAATATATGAAGTGGTAGAAATGAACAGAAGTCAAATCATAAAAATACATACAGTGATTGGCAGTCCCCATATAAATATTACGTAATCCTCAAAGAGTACGTACAGGTGGTATGTCTCAATCGTAAATTAAAATGACTTTAAAATCGTTTTTATTGTGTGGTCTGTGGTCCATTTTATGGTCCGCTATAAGATTATTTAGGATCCATTTAAAGACTAGATATTTTAAGAGGCCTGCTTTTAGATATTTTATCTTATCGATAGCGATAATCCTACATTTAATAGAATAACATTGCACGTTTAAATAGATTTCTTTGATATTTAAGATATTTAGATATTAAACATTATTGTTTCTTCTATCTTTGGAATACATACCTACTGTACTTATACATGTAAAATTAATTACGTCATATTATTAATATATATATCGCAAAGTTTTATTTCTCTATCCCAGTGGGAGTTAGTAGTATATTTATTGATGATTATTTCTTTTTGAAGTATTCATCCAAATATTTTAGTAAACATAATATAAACAAATAAATAATTTCAAAGGCTCATTTTTTGGTTGATTAATTTGATGATAAAACGAAATGCTAAGCTAAAATAGAAAACAGACCGGCTGCAGTTACACAATAATAGAATTACAAAAAATGAAAAAAAACGACTAAAATAATTTTCTGAAAAGAAGCTTTATACATATTTTATGACTGTCTCAAACGTTTAAACAAATAAATAAATCTATAACATCCTTGGAATATTAATTTCACATAATCTGTCATAAATCAACCCATACCAAATCTTTTGAAAAAAGCAAAAACCTACACTTGATTCGTCTTCTAAAATCTTTACTGAGTAAAACAAAAAGTATTCCATTTTATAATGCTATCAGTTAAAGAAAATAGACTATGGATCCTCAGTCTATGCTGGATGAATCAAAGCAACGGACAACATTCAATATTGTCTGGTTATTAGACTAGTCTCTCTCAGGAGATATTATTTTCCAAAAAATATACAGATTCCTCTATTTCAAAATATATCATTTTCAGTTTATAATAAACCTGGAAATCCTGAATTACAATGTTTCCAATTTTGTATCTTCAATAAGCTTAAATTTAGTTTATTATACTTTTCTAAATTTAGCTTCTTCCCACAACAATATAACTTGTTGCTTAACTTTTAACTATATACATGAATTTTTCAAGAATATCCAAGTTATCAAAAAACTTTTTCAATGTTGTCTCTGTCTAATATATTTTCAATGCGTAAAATTTGATGTATTGCTTGAATTTTAGTTTTAATTTTTTCCTTAACACTTTTGTCAAATGCGTTCTTCACACTCATTTTTTGTTTCATTATTTAGTCATAGACTATTTATCTATTTATTTATTCATATAAGGGATATGATCCATAAATAATGCCTTTTCTATTTTAACAACTATTCTGTTTTCAGAATTTAGCAGAACAGCTCAACTAATAGTTTAAATTCTCCGGTCTATAAGGAAAGAACTAGTTTAGCAGAACAGTTTAAATTCCCCGGTCTATAAGGAAAGAACTAGTTTAGCAGAACAGCTCAATTAACAGTTTAAATTCTCCGGTCTATAAGGAAAGAACTAATTTAAATTCCCCAGTCTATAAGGAAAGAACTAGTTTAGCAGAACAGCTCAACTAACAGTTTAAATTCCCCGGTCTATAAGGAAAGAACTAGTTTAGCAGAACAGTTTAAATTCTCCGGTCTATAAGGAAAGAACTAGTTTAGCAGAACAGCTCAACTAACAGTTTAAATTTCCCGGTCTATAAGGAAAGAACTAGTTTAGCAGAACAGTTTAAATTCTCCGGTCTATAAGGAAAGAACTAATTTAAATTCTCCAGTTTATAAGGAAAGAACTAGTTTAAGTTCCCCGGTCTATAAGGAAAGAACTAGTTTAAATTCTCCGGTCTATAAGGAAAGAACTAATTTAAATTCTCTTGTCTAAGGAAAGAACTAGTTTAAATTCCCCAGTCTATAAGGAAAGAACTAGTTAAATATCCTTGAACGTATAATATCATACTCATTCTAGATGAAATGTGCATTTTCGCTTTATTATATAAAAAATATGTAGTTATTTATTTTTAATTCATAAGTAATTAATATAAGTATATATTCCCATCAAAAACAATAATTCAAAAGATAAGTGTTTATGAAAATAGTTTTTAATGAATTATTAAGAAGATATATTACACGAAAGATACATTGACAAAACACATTACACTGGATATAACACTAGAACAAAACATAATTAGTGATACGTTAAATTATTTATATAGATTACAGAAGTGTTCTGCTAGATATAGTTATTTTATTAACAAGTAAGGAAGATAAGTGAATGTTAAATTAGTGAGTGAATAAAAAACTGTTGTGCATAATCAGTGGTTTGGTAATGGCTGACGGATTTCGGTATTGATTATTGACGATTCGTTTATCGGTTACATTTATGCTTGATGCAGTCAAATGCTCCGTTTGAACAGCGACTGAAATGAGAGAAGAGAAACACATTTATTTAAAGTGAATTATTATACAACGTTAACATACTATTTACATTTGAAATAACGCGTGAACGGTTTAGTTGTGAGATATGAGGATATGAACTTGGTTGCACTTCCTCTAATAAGCGAGCAAAAGGCGCTTTCAGGAAACAAAACTGAATGCGAAAAAAGTAAAGAGAAAGAGAAAGGTCTTACCATTTGGCGCAGTTAAGATGAAGGTGTTCATTGTCATGGAGTACGGTCCCCTGGCTCACTGATTCATCGGGACTTGTCATACCGGTCTTTCCATCCTTTTCCATCCAGATGGGTGAGTTGAGTGTTTCGTCATCCAGTGAAGCCTACAAGAGAGAGAACAAATTGGAAGAAGGTTACACAGTTGTCACCAATCTTCATCCACAGAGCTATAAGTTTATATAGACACGACACTGACATGAAGCCCAGTTATCTATAAGCAGAAAGTAGCACGTGCAGTGTACATATCGTTTGTTTTGTATACCTATCTAACTTGCAGAAAAGAAATGTACAATCTTTAAAGGATCGTACAGGATAGATAAAAGCGTATTACTAACCTTTAAAATCTGTTTCGAGTAGACACACTTGCAGGGGTCCACCGTACAGTTCCTCTCTTCGACACCATTAGCTCCGGTCTTGAGACAGTTGGCCTCAGTGGAGAGACACTGGCGATAACGACGTCGGATTCCCTCACCGCACAGGGCCGAACATTCGGACCAGGGAGACCAGGAAGACCAGGGGTTTTTGTCTGATCGCGAACAAGGTAAACGTGTAGCTACGATTAGTATTGGGTCACTACACTGGCGGCTCTAGTTTCCGGCATATTAGCTTAGCGTCAAAAGTTTCTCTTACTTTTATACTACATATAATATGTTTAAGACAATATAAACAGATTAGTAAGTTCGCCTTCGTTAACTGTTAAAAATATACATGGAGTTAACAATATATATATATAATTTTTTAGTTGTCAGTTTTCATTGAATTAACAATTGAATCTTTATAATGTTCGTCGTATTATTAAAGTAAAATAATTTTGACAAAACCTATATCTCAATATTAATGAACAACAAGGAATTCATTCTTTCTTACCTAAGCAAGTTGCACCAGTACAGTTCAGCTTTCCTCCGTCACAAGTGCTGAAAGAGAAAATAATTTAAATATTATCAGTTGAAGTTAGAAGCTAGTGGAACTAGACATGATAAAAACAGGAAAGACAATTAATATGTTTTATAAATATATTTTCCAAGTTGATCTTTCAATAGAAAGGATATTTAAAAAATAAAATATATCATACTTATGTAGACGATTCTTTTATATATCACGCTTATAATATAAAGTCATCTCAGACAACAGATATTATACGTAAAATAACATAAATTATGTAATGAAGTAGTATTTTAATTTGCAATATAAAACATTCGTTAAATCTTAGTTTTAAAAAACGTTCTTATACAAATACTTTTTACACAAATCCGTAAATAAATCAGGATTTCGTCATGGTAAAGGTGTAAGACCACTAATTTAGGGACCTGGGTTAATCTACGACACCACTCTCCCTTCGTGGATAAGATCAAGGTCCCAGAATGAACTTAAACATAGTGTCAGCAATGGCACACATCTTAAGCAATAACATACGTCATGGAAAGTGCCTTACCAGTTCTGGCAGTCAACTTCAGTAGTGGAGTTGAAGACGAGGTAGCCGTATGGAATTGGTGGCAGGGTGGTCATCGCGGTTGTAGCGACGGGCACAGGAGGCCGTGGACGACCTGGTATCCTTCGTGGATGTGGTGGAGGTCTACGGGGTGGTGGTCGACCTGTCAACACAAAGTAACAGTGGCATCTACATCAATCCGACCCCATCAAGTCAAATGTTAGCTTTTTTCCTTGAGTAATTTGGACATATTATGGAAAACCTCCTCAAGGCTTCTTGAAACTATAGATTAAAAATTAAAGTAATTTTAAAATACAAATCTTAATAAATGAACAGATATTTCAGAAAGAACATTTTACAAAAGTCAAAAGTTGAAAGTTGAACATTGACAATAATTCTTTAAAGCAATTAATTTTTGGTCTGAACGGAGAGAAACAAAATTCCCTATTTATAAATATGAAATAGAGAGATAGAGAGAGAGAGTGGGAGTGAGAGAGAGAGAGAGAGAGAGAGTGGGAGAGAGAGAGAGAGAGAGAGAGAATAAAGGTTGTGAACTTACGCATGGGCGGTCGTGGAGGCCTTGGTCGGGGAGGCCGGAACATACCAGCTGGAGGACGTGGAGGTGGACGACGGGGCATATTGCGTCTTGGATGAGGAGGTGGGGGCGGCATTCGTCTCGGTGGTGGCGGTGGAGGAGCAAAGTGCATGCCCGGTAGGTGGGGACCGATGATTATCTTCCTGGTGACTCGAGGAGTGGTGCCCATCTCCCATGGCTCCGTGGGAGGCGGTGTAGGCGGTGCCAGGCTTGTACCGGTTGGCCAAGGCTCTGTGCCGGCAGGAGTCGTGGATTTGGGGGATGTGGAGTGGCCTACCTCCTCGGCCGATTGGACAGCGGTAGAGGCGGGGCTTGCGGTAGTCTGGGCGGGTGTTGGTGGGCTGCTGGTCATACTCTCCGATATCTGTGATTTAGAGGAGAATCCTTTGTTGAATTACTTTGGATGAAGCAGTAAATTAGTTGTCCGAATTGTAATTTTTCTTGTTAACATATATTGTGATTCTTACTGAGTCTCATAACATTGTATCTCAGTTAGATTTCTGTATATTGATTAGTTTAAAGAAATACATAGTAAGGTATAAATTCCAATATCAATGATTTATACAACCTACTACTGGAAACATATCTTTATAAAAGTAGTAAGTCATTTATAAGGTAAATGAATAATGATCTAATTTACAAAACACCGATCAGTCCTCCATAAGATAACTATTACGTATCAAAATCTGAAAGTAAGTAAACTTCTGAACACTTCAAATTATAATCAGATTATTGATATTGAATAGAAAGAAACAAAGCGAATTCTTCAACAATATAAACGTTTATAAATCCCGTTAAAGTATCCATTATAAATGCATTACAAAATCTTCCATGGCCAATCCCAATAGCGATACGAAAGGCCTATCAGTTAGAAAGGGAACTTACTTGAGTGTCATTGGATGTATAACCTTGGGTGTAGATCAAGTCTTTGAACACCAGGCTTTTGAGTGGGCAGAGGCAGTCAACAGGATGCACACACTCGCCATCTTGCATGACCATTCCGGAGGGGCAAATGCAACCAGGCACGCAGATAGTGCTGTTGGTGCAGGACACTAGGCCAGAGAGATGCTCACAACTGTAGGGGCAGTGCTTGTTTGCGCAGTCACTCAGTACCGTGTTTTTCTCGCAATCTGTGAGTTAGTAAGTTGGGCAAGAGATAGAAGGTATTACGTGAGACAAGACTATACAGCAGTAATGTAAGCAGATAATGGAGCTAAAACGGCTCTTTGTAGATAAAGTACAGAAAAGACAAATTTAGATTATCACCATAGCAAACTAATATTTAGTTTCAACTCTCTTGATATCATAAATGGGCAATCATAGCTAAAACTGGTTAAAACCATAACAGCCTTTAAATCCAAAAGGAGTATAGCAAACCCTAATATCAAATTATGAAAAAAGCTGAAATATCAGCCCAAAAACAGTCTATAAGTAGTAATTGTGAATAAGTGCGACTAAATTTAGAATTGAAATGACTGCATTTCGATTAGAGCGCTATAACAGTTAGCCAATTATGTGCAAAAGGAAAGAGGCATGCATACTTTTTGTGCACTGTGGTAGCGCGCATCGCCGCGTCTCCTTGAGGTCCTTAGGGCAGTCTCCACCGTCTTGAGCTGGAGATAAAATCTGCCGAACACGAACTTGCTCCTCAAAGCCACATGTTTGGTTACATCGGGACCACTTGGACCATTCACTAATGGAGCAGTTTTCTATGACAGAAAAGAAAATTAGAGATGCAAAAACACTATCCAAGTTTGTTCTGCGCAAACTAGTCAATTGCAATAAGAAAATAATGACTTAAATATCGGTCTGATGTTATAATTAAACAACTCACTGCTGCAGATGGATCCGAAGCAAGGTTCTCGCTCAAGTTGTAGCAGACATGTGAGATTCATACCCTTTCTAAGAACCTCACGGTCAACGGATTCTGTGACAAGACAGACCTTTTTCCTGGACCGTATACCCGCGTTACAAGTTGCCGAACAAGTGGTCCAGTGTGCCCAGTCACCACAGTTTACTAGATTACGAATTTCTCCACGGCGACAATATCTGTATGTTTGAGAAAAAGAGAAAGAAAGGCAATAGATGCACAATGCTGTTGAGATAAAAAAGACAAAAATGAGTTACAACGAAAATCCCTGTTAATTGAACACTTACAGATACGTGCACGATTTGTTAGTCGGGATGATTTCACCATGTTTATAGATCTTTCCATCCGTATGAACACATGGTTCCGCTGAAAAGTTGTAAAGTGTAATACTTTGAATGCAAAAATGTAGATATGAAATTAATTACGCCGAAAAATAATTAATTTTGAAATAGTGAAATCGTACATCAAATTTATAAAAAGAAATCAAAATATTTAGTAAATTTAATGCCTACAAATCATGATAAAAAGGTCAATATATTTAATTCTAAATTTCATTCCATGTCATTTTAAGGTTATTGTTAGGTGGAAGCACAACATTAAATTTAGATATGAGAACAATAAATAATATATCAAAGAAACGACCGCTTACGTTCTATATGAAAGCATCCAAACATATCCATCTTTAGAATTAGGGAATCCGTTACGTTGAACTTAATTTCAAGTATCTTCGGTTTGATAAGTGCCTTCGTAAGCAGATTGTCAATAGATAAATTGCTTTGAGATGTCATATTTCGTTCGAGAAGATTAACATCATTCGAATCAAATGCAGAGAACTTTACAAACACCGATTCGGCTCCAAAGCTTATATTCACTTTAGTTAAAACTGGAGGTAAATCAGTAAAGTTTACAGTCAAAGTGTAAGTTCCATTGGAAAGTGTAACTCCTGTCATATTACCAGACAGTTGCATTAAATCAATTTGTTTCGATTCTTTCTTTTCTATCAATGACAATATCTTCATGCCCGCTTCACCAGAACCAAAACCACTAACAAGCACACAACCTCGTGGAGTGGTAAATGGGAAATTAAATGGAGGCAAAGGTGGATATGTGAAAGAAGCTCCATACGGCAAAGCAGTCGGGTATGGCGTTGACTTTGATCCTTGCAGCATAATCGGCAATGGTGGATATGTGAAAGAAGCTCCATACGGCAAAGCAGTCGGGTATGGCGTTGACTTTGATCCTTGCGGCATAATCGGCAATGGTGGATATGTGAAAGAAGCTCCATACGGCAAAGCAGTCGGGTACGGTGTTGACTTTGATCCTTGCGGCATAATCGGCAATGGTGGATATGTGAAAGAAGCTCCATACGGCAAAGCAGTTGGGTACGGCGTTGACTTTGATCCTTGCAGCATAAATGGCAGAGGTGGATATGTGAAAGAAGCTCCATAAGGTAAAGCTGTAGGATATGGTGTGGAAGAGCTGGTAGTAGTGGAAACCGCATGAAAGCAGCCTTCAACATTTAATTTTAAGGCTGTAGACTTCTCTAAATAAATTGTGATTATTGCTTCTTTGACATTATTTACGGGGGATGTTAGTAAATTTTGTAGATTTCCAAATCTAGATATGACAATCGGCACCGTTTCTTCAGCTTGCTTTAAGCCAACATTATTGGCAACCGTTGTTGTCCTGTTCTCTAAAGGTGCCTTATTGAATACCACCTTAAACTGTTCTGTCCAATCATCTAATTTAGAAAGAACAATTGATACTTCTTTAATATTCTTTTCTTCATTAAGGTTTGAAGTTTGAAGGACAATTTTAGTTAACAGCAATGGTAAAGCATCAAATTTCAAAGTAATTTTGTTGTCACCTGAAGGCAGTACTAAACCATCTTTGTCATCGCTTCGTATTTTATTAATATTTTCTAGTGGAATTGGATCAATCTGAAAATACACCAAACCAGTAGAATTATTCTTCATGACATCTTTTATTACACAATTCTTTGGAAGTGAAAATGTTGTTGCTTTTACTTCTGCCGAAGAAGTTGTTGATTGCTTACGGTGCACACAGCCTATCATAGATAGCTTAATATTGGTGGGTTTTATGGCCTCAAAAACGATTTTAACATTGGTTACCCCATCCTCTGTCTCCTCTAAAATATTTGACAACATAATATCATTTGGACTTAAATATTGCTTCTCTTTGACTTCGCCAATATTATTACTTATATATACATTAATCTTTTTTAGATTATTAGTTTCTGCAATAATTTTGATGACATTAACAAAACGGCCACCATCGCTGATCGGAATGTTCAAAACTGATTTTCCAGATGATATAATTATTCCCTTTTTATCCGGCTGTAACGAATCCATAGGTTCAGTCGAACGCGGGACAATAACAATAGAATTTACGGGAACTGCGGCCTTGTCTTTCAAAATTTCATTCAATTGACATTCATGAGGTGTTGAAAATAATGTAGCGGTCGGCAATATTGTACTTTCAGTACTATGACCTAAAGTAGAACCACGAGTAGTTGTTGATCTTGATGAAATATTGAAACATCCCTTCACACTTAATGTAAACGCGACAGGTTTGATCAAGTTTAGATATATTTCAAGCTTCTGTACATCGGAAATAGGAGACATTAAAAGGCTATTGAAAGGACTATAATACGGAGTACTTATTGAACCAGCCGATCGAGTAGTTGAAATTAATTTATTAAGCTGAGTAATAACATTTTTTATGATTTCATTATCAGTATCGCTTGAATTTTGTGACTCATTTTCAGAATTTTTAATTGGTTTTAAAACAGAGGTTTCAATCCAATTATTTTGCTTCGTAACCACTAATTTAATATCAGTAATTCCAGCAAGATCATTCGCCCCATTGGATAAGATGGACAGATCCGTTAAAATGAAAGGTCCATCAAGAAATTGTAGAGATATTTTTCTATTATTACCAGAAGGAAAAGTTAAACCTTTCTTGTCCCCAGGACGCAAATTATCAAGTGACTCTTCAGAAATAGGTTCAACCTGGAGGTAAACCGTACCAGAAGAATTAATGTTCATAGCATCCTCAACGATACAATTCTCTGGAAGTTGGAATGTTGTTGTCGAAGCGAATGGTGATGGTGTAGTCGAAGAATGTGGATGCAAACAGCCTTCAACTGAAAGTTTTACTTTGGTTGGTTCCTCAACTTCAAATGTAAGTTTCACATTAGTCAGACCATCTTCAACTTGTTCGAGAAGATTTGCAATCTCGGATGTATCCGGTGACGTTATTTCTCTTTCCTTTGATTGACCATTAGTAGTGAGAACGATAACAAGTTTCTTTAATGTTTTTGGCTCAGATGTGAGAGACACTCTGGTAACGAATTTTCGCTCTCCTGAAATAGGCACATTTATGGTAGATTTTCCTGACGGAAGAGTTACTCCTTGCTTGCCTGGTTTTAAGTCTTCGGCGGGTTGTTTCGATTTAGGAATAATTTCAACTGAAGATGGCGACACCGCTGAAGTATCATTCATTAATTCTTCCAGAATACAAGCGTGTGGTGTTGTAAAAGCTGGCAAAGGCGGGAAGGTTAGTACACCACCAAATGGTTTCGCTGAAGGATATTTAGTACTTGTCGTTGAAACCGTTTTGAAGCATCCTTCAATGCATAGTTTCAAAGGTGTTGGTTTCGATAGTTTAATAGTTATAACCGCTTCCTTAATGTCAGTTACAGGAGCTGTGATAAGGCTTTCAAGTTTGCCTAATTGTGGTGCAGTAGATCGCAATACTGAAGCTGGTGTGGTAGAAAGCAGAGCTTGCAATTGAGTTGTAATCGCATTGGAAATTTCACTTGATGCAGTTGTACTCAAGAGATTGGCAAACAATGAGGTGGTTGGTGTTACTTTGGTTTCTTCTTTCCATCCATTCACTTTAGTGAAAGTAATAGTAACTTCTTCAACATTCTTCAGATCTTCTTCGTTCGGTGATTGCAGTGAAACTTTAGTTACCAAAACAGGTGTACTGTCAAACTTAAGCGTAATCTTATTGTTATCCCCAGCTGGTAAAGTTAAACCATCCTTGTCTTCGGGACGAAGCTTGTCGATAGAGTCCTGTGGTAACGGATCAACCTGCAAGTACACTTTTCCAGTTGTGTTATCATTCATGACTTCTTCCAATACACACTTCTCTGGAAGTTGGAAGGTTGTTGTCGAAGCGAATGGTGATGGTGTAGTCGAAGAATGTGGATGCAAACAGCCTTCAACTGAAAGTTTTACTTT
>JAYRBW010132045.1:0-15895 GCA_036023295.1 Invenusta paracnida
CAGATGGACACGCTCACAAGAAAGATCTTCCCGCAGAAGATCGATTGACCAAAGACCGATTCCCCGGATTCTGATGACCGCGCAGTGGCTTACTATTCCAGTCGCCCCCACATGGACCTCTTTCAAGGAATCAGCATCAAGAGATGCTGGCGCTCAGCAACAGGCGATTCGTGCTCTCGACAACCTGTTCTCTTCTCTCCTCAGCTGCGGCTGTAGAGTGATGAGCTGAGAGAAGAGGGCAATATCCGATGGGAAAGTAGCTCACTGCTAGTTCACTGGTCGAGATGGACACTTGCTATTCGAGCTGCAAATACTTCTCTCTCTATAACATTCAATAACCCAATTATGATCTCCGTCGCGAGCATTGTCAGATTGTGCGGGAACAACGTCATCTTTTATAAGTATATACTATCATCTATATATGTAATGGATATATAATAACTATCGCGTAAAACTTTTCGGAATTGATACATATTTTACGGTTGCTTGGTGGATTTGAAAATGTATTAACGTTGTTAGATGTGCCCATATTTTCTCAAGAGGAAAGTTGCGGACACTATACCTATAATATATGATAGGTACCTAAATATATGGATATTAAAATACGCGTTGATTCTGTTATCGATTTTATTGACATCCATATTTCATATAAGTAAAGCAGAAGTCTATTAAAGAAAACTGAATATACGTTTACTATTTCTCAAAGCACGATTTTAAATATTTATTTTAAAATATTTTAAAATCAAAAATCTGTATTATATTAAAAAATGTAAACAGGAACTCTAAAATGTTTTAATTGAGACTTCTCAACTCTTAATTTTACTTAATTATCGGAAATATTTTACGAAAAATAGTAAACTGTACAGGTATATTAGTCGATTCTAAACTCAGCCATAAGTGCATTTAATAAAGTGCATATAATGAATTATTTCACTTAGTATGTATGTATAACCCATAGAAATAAACGTAGCGTTATGGTTAGGTTAAGCGGCCAACAAATACGTATATTTCTATGGTATAACCTCAATCTACATTATTTAAAAAAAAATTCTCATGGGAACGCTTTTTGTAGCCACACTATATATGACTCAAATAAAGTTTCACTACTAATCTTTAGCTCTCCTCCGATTAATTATAAATGGATATAATTAAAAGTTTAAAATGGTCAACGGCAGTGTTGTCACAAAGAAAAATATTCGTTTATATATAAAGTCTACATATTATAGGTGATCATTATATAATATAGTACTGGTATCCTTTGGTTTTAAGTGCACATAAATGCACTGCGTACAATCGTCAATAATAATGTATGAGCAAACTCTCTTTTGATCCGACTGACTGTCATATAAACGCCAAGTAAACAGAACATTTATATCATAACTTGAAAAGTAGATTATCCAGCTGGTCTAGGAAGCAACACAGATTCTCCCATATACACACAATATGGAAGATCTATGTATACATATAACAAAAGATCTATGGACGTGGTAGTGAGAATGTCTTAATCGAATTCAAAAGAGAGTTCAGTTCACTTTATAGTAAGAACAGTTGCTCGCTATAATATGTATATGCTCCACAATATGGAGAATATAGTGTGCCTATAACACATTTTCAGATATGCTGCAAAATGATCTAAAAACATCGGCCGTGAGAAAATACCACCTATTTTCTGTAATTTGTATAAGATCAAGATGGGTTATATTTTACAGATTAGAATCTGTCATTTTACATGAAATTTACAAATCATAAATAATATATTTTGATCAACTATATATATTTTATGCTTTTATGTTATATTTAAAATATTTAAAATATCCCCAAAAAACTTAATTACATTTTTTATAATTACAGAATTTCAAACAGAAAGACGTATTTTACAAACATTCTTAAATTATGACGAGTAAAAAGTTTTTAAAAGCAAAATATACCTCATAAATACTCATTATAATTTGTTTTAAACTAAATATAATATGTTATGTTATACATTATATATCATAAGACTAAACAAGGACTGAGATTTTAAACTATATAACTAGAGACAAAGATGCAGAGAGCATTTGGTTTCGTTCCTTATATCAATAAAACGTATATACTGAGTCAAACACTCCACATTTAATTTTTAATTTGTTTAAACTAATAATACAAAAAATAATAGTCACTTTATAATACGATTATAATTTATTTTTTAACGTTATGAACACTAATTAAATTTCGTTGATATTCAATCGCGCCTATAATTCAAAAAACGACATTTTAAGCAAATTTGGTTAACAAGGAGTAACATTGGAATTACTTAATTATTTAGAATTAATATACTAAATGTATGGCTAATATATGCAATTTACGGAATAATCTAAATAATACTTTTGATACTGAATATTTAAATATTTATTTTAGCCCCATTATATTTTTAAACAAAACGTCTGAGGTACCAATTCCGGTGCTGGTATTTTTCACGATTTTGTTTTATTGCTATCATCCAAATTTCAGCTCAACATCTTATAGTATATAATTGTTTGCTCCAGTATCGAACTAATTAGGAGCCTGAGTATATATTCTCTTATACTTTTAGAGTTCAAGCTTGTACTTGAATTGTTAATATTTAATGGATTAATTTAACTCTTAAATAACTCTAAAATAATAAGTACCTACTTTTCCAAAGACATTGTGAATATATATGGTACATCTGAACGCTTACATTAAATACATATTGAAAGGATATACTACATGCGTTTTATAGAATAAATCAAAGTCTATAATTCAACAAAATTAAAAAAATTATTCATTAAATTCTAAAAAAGTTTAAGTTTCATTTCATAAATTTTGTACATTGAACATTGAAAAAATAGATTTATTATCATTTACAAGAAAAATGATTAAACGACCAATATAGTTAATTTAATACATAACAGAAATGTACAATATATATGCATAATACAAGTAAGAAAAAATTTGCACTGATCAAAATTAGTTTGTTATTATTGCTATAATAATAATAATAATAATAGTTCATTTTATTGATAGAATAATTGATATACATTTGATTCTTACAAGAGAAGGATATATGAAAATACTTAGTATAATGAAAGGAAAGACCAAAGCTTCTTTCGAGATCAAGTTGATCACCACATAGCTATTTAAAACAAATAAATATGAAGTTTCAATTTTGGGTTAAATCTAAGAAAATATCGAAAAGTGGTTATTTGTATACTCTGTGGTTTAAAAAATAGTGAAAAATTAAAGAATGAAAAACAATTATAAATATAATTTGATAATTATTTCAAATTAAAAGCATAATTACTTTTATAAACCAATATTTTAGATATGTAGGATAATTAATACAAATATATTATATAGATTATCTTTTACCGAATAATTAATTGGAGTATGCACATATATGCCACAAATACTAATTCATATTTTGCACCAAAGCTTAATTAAATTATGATATGCGTATTTTTTAAATAATAATATTATATTTTAGACTGCGATATATAAGTCTCTCTTTTGGTCATACTTATATGGATATCGTTACCTCTTATAGCGTCATCGAACCTCAAAACTCCATAAATATATCTCTGATTACTCTATACTGCTGATTTCAAAACCCTTATTTTAGCACAAATCACTTGCTCACTCGCATGTATTGTGTGTATATTTCTTGTATAAACACACTCAATCAGCAGACCACTTCTATGTCCACTCCGCTCGAATCTCCCAGCTCAACAGTTTCCCCTTCGCTGACGCTCTCGACAGCCCCTCTTTAGGGAGCGGTCCAGTTTGTCATCCATTCTCACCATTTCTCTCATCAAAGTCATTCTTTCGCTTTTTTAGACTTGTCAAAATTAAACCAGCAATCTCGAAAGTAATCCATTGCATGAACATATATGTGTATGCATGACTTATAATATATATTTTACCATTTAAAGATATATTCTTCAACCGCGAAAATCTCTTGACTACTTCTGTTGACCATTGATGCAAACGGATCCGTTTTAATGAGAGAAAAGTAAACTGCAACTTCAGAGTCAAGCTGTTAATTATTCTCTCCTCCTTTAAAAGTTGAATAAACTAAATTTTGAAAGTTATATGTTAAAGTTAACTGTTATAAAATAATCTCTATATAGCGTAAGTGTTCTTTTTAATTTTTGTATATTTAATAAACTTAATCGGCAGTTATTAAGCTAGCAATAAAATCCAGAGAAATCAAATTTTGGACTTTGAAATTTCAATACATATTTTTTTATGCGAGTTGAACAATAAAAATGCGAAACCAAAGCTCTAAATATTTCATATAATAATAATATTCTAAAATTTGCACTACTACTTGTGAGTAGAAATATTAATAAGCTAATTATTTAATGTTTAAACTTTATACTTTTCTAAATATTATAATTTTACAACTAAAAATACGTTTCCATAATTGGTTAATATTAATGTTATTGAATAAAAAAATTATATTTACAACTCATGAAATAGATTACAGTGTGAATTATGGAGACACAGTTAGATAAAAGTAAATAAATATTATTTAATGGGTATATTTAAAATACTATTACTTAAATGCTACGTTATTAATATTTTAGAATATACAGGGGTGGCCAAAAATGGCCTTAATGAATACTTATTAGATGTTATAATGATGATACAAATGAATGATAACATCTATTTTTATAACATAAAAGAGTTTTCAGAACTTTATAACTGTTTACAAAAGTACCATAAACTAAATAAAGTGTTCAAAATATGTTTGTGATTTTCCATTCAACAGCTTGACATAGTGAGTGACATATTCTGTGACACGAATCCTTTCTTGAAAGTCGAGAAATTTTTTGGAGCATGGACAAAAACTTTCTTTTTAAGAATAAATACCAATAAGGAATAATCACAAAAAGATTCGTTGCAAAGCTGGAAGAAAGGATTCGCCAAAAGTTTGTATAAGCATTGAATTTGATAAGGATTTGTGTCGCGCACATGTCACTCACGTATGTCACGCTATTGGTAATGCATTTTAAGGGAGAATCACGATTTTGAGCACTGCTTTAGGTAATGATACTCTTATAACATTAATAGACATTTCGTCAATATTTTTATTACAAAAAAACAGACTTCACTTATGCTTAAAGGCATCAATCTAAAATGTTGTAATAAAAGCGTTCGGTAAGACTACATCTATAGTCACTCCTGTATACAACAAAAATTTAAATAATAATATACATAAAATAATAAATTAGATATTTTTCTTTTGTACCAAGTTAGCTAAAGTTATACCCATTGTACAGAATAATTACAAATTATTTTTCATTTCTATACTAAGTAAATGGACATACATATAAAGCTTTCATGTTTGATTATACTATTTACTATGTTGTTCCAAATTTAAAAAAAAATTGTTTATAAAGAAAATATATCGATTTAACGGCTTAAATTGAGCGGAAACTTATCCTATATAGAACATAATTATATCGAATCACTTGGATTCGAAATATTTTCGAAATGATTACAAGAAAAGTAGATAAATAAATAAATTGAAATAAACATATAATTTAACAAAATTTATGCACAAAAATAAAAGTGCAAAAAACTCGAACACTCACACATATATATAATATATATATATATCGATATTGATTCCCCACTGGGCTCCATATGTCAACCTTGGCTACATTATCGGTTGAAAATCGGAGGTAACCTGTAGATAAATACATAATTTGTTTGTCTCATTTTTCTACCTAATAGTTCTAATAATTCAGTATCACAAATACAGTTCCCAAATAATTGCATATTATGTATATCATATGTACACATAAATGATAGAGAATCATCAAAAAGAATAATGATCCCATATCTTGCTGATTTCAGCTCTCACAGCTGGATGCTATTTTTCCCATTTCACAATTCTTATATCATTCTCCCATTCTTACAAATATTCTTCTTATATATATGGAAGGGTCAGTATTATATATATATACGCAGCATATGCGAAAAGTTTTTGAAGAAAAGTTTTTGCTTTAAAAAGAGGAAAGAAGACGCAAGAGTGGTCACTTGGATGTCGTATTGAGTGTCACTTGTTGAAGAAATCAAGGAGGAGTTAGTTGCAGTGGCCCTCTGGCTTTGATATGAGACCAAGAGGGGAGACCAACAGGTTCTGTGGGTATCCCGCGGCGTTGTCGGATCTATTTTGTAAACTCCGTTATCTTGTTCTAATATAAGGATTGAATATATCAAATAACTTATGTATCTATACAGTATAGACAAAATTTTCTATAAAAAATCAATGTTTCACAATCAAACAATTTATAAGCTAAAATATGATTTTTGTTTAACTGATAAAAAAATGTGACTAACTTATAAAGATTTAATTATTCATATATGCATAGACAGAATATAAACAAATAATAAATCGCAGAAATCAAAATTTTAAGCTATAATGCAACAAAAGCTACATATATATTATTATAGATTCCAATTGATTTATACTTGAATTTGTAACGATATGCTTAATTTTTTCTTCCCATTTCTAGAGGGTATAATATGTTTTTATTTCAAATTTTATAAATTAATCTTTAATTGCAAAAGTATCCAAATATTTTAAATTAAAGTAAACTAATTTATTATTGTTATATTTTGTAGGTATACATTTAAATAGTTACCTTTAAGTAAATATACGCATTTTTATGCATTAATCCTGTACTTTAATTACTTAAAATAGTATTCTAAATCTTATTTATTACTGGCGCATATATTACAGAATAAAGCTGTACTCCAGCTAAGTAATGAAGTTATATATAAATGATTTGAAAATGTTAATATTGAATAACCGAGTATCATAGCAACTAACCATTTAATAAATCTCTGCTTTGAAATATATGCATACATCAAAGGCTCTAGACTCTTAAATTTCCACAAGAAGGAAAATTGGTAAATCGAAATTATTATTGAAATTGAGGAGTCCTTCATATCACACACCAGTATATGAAAGTGGACAAATTGCCAGGCCGAGAAACCCAAGTGGCTGCGTCAACTGTGGGTTGTTTACGAGAGATTCTGAGCACACGACACTGGTCCAGAGGCAGCTGTTCAGCAGTTGATGTGGTCAATCGGCCGGACATCTTTATACTGTACATATAATGCTCAGTCCGACTACTTCAGAGAAAAGGATGCTGAGAAGGAGAAGATCAAACCAATTAAATATTTCATCAACAGCATGTCGGAATTTCATGCAATTTTAATAGAAAGTAGAAGTTATAGCGAGTGGACCGATATTCCATCTATTTACTATTTCTACGGTGGTTGGATGGTTTTGTGAAAGGCTACCTTACAATTATAATCAACTTTCTAAAGTGTGAGACGAAATATTTGTAAATGAAGTTCAAGTATAAATTGTTAATTACATAGTTGCCAGCGTCTTAGAAAACAGCATAACTCATCAGCCCAATAAATACTTACAATTTGATTGCGTCATATTACGTCACCAACGTGTATTTCATTGATTTCCTATTGTCATTGAAGAACACACAATGGTCAACACAATAGATGAAAATAGCTGGATTCAATTTAATTTGCCTTTGTTTTGTGGTTTCCATATACCACATTTACTTCTAATTGTAAGAAATCATGTCTAGACGATTTAATTGTCCGTTGCGTTGATACAGATCAAAAGAGGTTTTGTCTATTTTCTTACATTCCTAATTTCTGACATTTTCATAATATTCTTAAACAAATTAAAACTAAACATTTCAATTTATAGCACAAGTACACAAATATTTGAAGGTTTTTAAGTGCGCTAAGAAAAATTGATCTATACTGTAATTAATATGTTTCAATTAAGAAATTTTATTTAAGAATTTATTATGTATGAATAATTATATTTATCATATTTTCAAAATTAATCAAAATTTTTTTTTCTAAATGGTCATTTTAAATGATAAACTTTAATTATATTCAAACATTTGTTTATATTAAGTTGAACAATGTTATTAGCAGAAAAAATCAATTATATTGCAATTTAAAAAACTTGAAATCTTGAAATCTTGAAATCTAAAATAATTATTTCAAAATTTGAATTCCAAGCTATTAAATATTTGTGCTTAATGAATTTTTAATATTCTGTGTAATACGTTAAGATTAAAGTATTCTAGAGTAATAAAAGAAATATTGATATGAATTTTCGTTGATAATACCAAAGTCGAAGTCTGAGGTATTTTTTACAAATATTCACACCGAGGAATTTTCAATGTATTATTAATTAAGTAGCATATTTTAACCATTTATAGTAAAATATTTTAAATATTGATCATATTTATTAAATTTGATCCTCTTTATAACAGAAACTAAACCAAGTAATTATTTGCCGAAATAAATAACTAAATAAAGAATCCTATTGCATAACTATTTAATCTTTATATATATTAAATGTGAATTATGGAATTATGCTTCGTTATCGTTTTGGTAACGCAGAAACGATTGAATCAAGGAACGTATCTCATAAATCATATTAATAATGCACTTCATAATTCTCACTTAGAAGCTTTATGCGTTTTAATTAGTATTTAAAATATATTTTATTTACTGTGACCAGAGTTAGATATTTTTGTACGCATTTTTAACGTCTTCCAAAATTGCAAAAGGCCAATTTTACAATCATGTTTTTGGAAATCACTCTTGGGACATAATGCAAGAAAGCACAATTTCAAAATTGATGAAGACAGCAGGGAAGATTCATAAAACCTTTCTAATTGTTCTTTTTGACAAAAAATAGTGACTCGTATCATATGGATGCACTCAGTGATAGCGTCGTATTTTGCATAAAATCAAGTATTCCTCCCCACATGATTACATTATTATAAAAATCAGTCATGAATGGAATATTTTTCACATACTTATCGATTTATTAAATTAAGCACTCCACCTCATTTGATTATAATATTTCGAAAATCTGACATAAATAATATTATTTATTTATAAAAGAAAAAATATGTATATAGCACAATGCAGTATTATATTTTATAAACAATCATTTATCACTCTGCAAATAAATAGGATATTTACATATTTTCTCTTTTTTAATTAAAAGCTGTTAACAATCGTAACAATTTATTATTTATTTATAATATATGTACATATTATATACCGCTAAAGTTGCTTTAAAAATAGAAAATATGTCGCTAAAGTTTCCTTATTTTGCGGGAATTTGGTATAATTGCCCCCGGCCGTCGACGTTCAAGACGTCCTGTCAAAACTCACTTAATGTGAATTATAACTATAAAACAATGAATAACTACATGTGTATTTCCAAATATTATACATTTTTTCGTTAATAAATCAATTTAATATACTTTTTCTGAAAATATAAAGCCTTTATTATTAAATCAATACATTTCTTCGAATATAAAGTATAAGTAATATATATAATTGTGTAATTGTGTAATTGTAAGAAAGATTTCAAATCACGTCCTATATTTGGAAAATAGTACAAAGCCAGTTTCGATCTCACATGATCATTATTTTGCTTTTTTTAGTTATATTTATTTGCAGTAAAAAAAAGACATTTTTCATTTTATTGAAAATAATCATCAATTTGAATAACAAAGATTCTTTATTCTAAAAGTTGTTTATGCAAATACAAGACAACAGTGCTTGCAAAGTACGACCTTATGCACTTTCATAAATGCTGGGTCTAGCGATTCTTTTATTGTTTGTATCGGAGAAAACTTTATAGAGGTAGTACAAAATCGTTTGCATATACTTTGGACCCATTCATCATAGAAACATTTCTTACACACGTGACCACACATTTGAATATCACCAAGACACGAATTTAATTAAAAATGAAGAACTCAGCGATAATATTCAAAAAAGCAGGAAAATATTTACATAGCTGTAAACAATTTGAGAACAAAAAACGGTAACGCATAGTAAAGATTTAAATGTAACACTTTTAGCCTAGACCCATGAGGAATTATTGACCCAAAAAAATGTTCATCTGATCCAATATATATCATCATATAATATATTCCATAATTTACTTCTATATGGGTATATATGAAATTAGATGGGACCGACTTCTGTATGGAAGAGCAGGATTATATAATAAAACATGAATATATTACACGAATAACTTTAATGTAAACTTTGACCCAGACTTTAGATTTTTATCGACTATTGACTTTTTGTAAATTTAATATCATTTTCAGAAATGCACACTTACTTATATATAGTGAAAGAGCTTATGATACCATAGTTGTTAGCTGTATACATAGGATAACTGTATCCTATAATCTATATATAGGAGATAATATTCTAAAAAGTTTATTACCGAGTCACAATTTACAGTCTCGAGCATGGGTAGTTAAAACGTTTACTATATATGCAGCTTTCAATTTGAAAATGGGCAGATGTCATCAGTATAAACCATTACATAATACTTAGTATATTGTACTATTATAATCATTCAAGACCCATGCTTCTGTTGATATACTTTCCAAACGTAATAAAATAATTCAAAGTAAACCCGTAAATTTGTGGTGCTTATACTAATCAGAATAGAAATAAAAATGTCATCCCAACTTCACAAGGTCAGTTTTAAGATGGTTAATAAATAGAACCATTACGATTGTAGTACAAATAATTATGAATATACAGACATAAATTTAACGAACGAAGACAGGTCAAATTGGCCAAATTCATAAACTGGAGTGGTATATCCACAACACTGAGCATTTCAAAAGTAAATGTTCATTATTATTTATAATTTTTAAATAGTATATTTATGGAAATAATATTATTTAAGGTTACATTAACTGAATATATTGGTATACATATATCATATTAATATGTAGACAATTCTGTCTCAAATTTATCAAAAACCATAAAAGTAACCAATTAATATTTTAAGAGCAAATTTTCATTTCTAACATGATCGTTATAAATTTTCGTATAATTTAATTATAATTTATTAATTTAATATATATATATTTGAAAATTATAAGATTCAATACTGTCCTCTTCAATTATTAACACTGATTATAATATCAAATATTATGTTTTAAGATATTTCTATATACCTGCAAACAATACAAACTTATTTTATACCTATATATATGTGATATATCGTAAAATGCACTTTTACATGTTTTATGTAGATATATATATTACATAATATCAATATATAAATTATTTTTGTCATTAAATTGATTATGTATAACTATATATGTTATACGTTATTTATTTTGTAGAAATGTTTCTATATTATTTTATAATTCAATATATTTTTGTATAACATTTTTTGTCTTATATCTAAACTGATTCATTACGTTATCAAAAGGTGTAATTAGTAAGAAATACACCTATAGACCAATTAAAAATACTATTTTTTGAACGAATTATTTAAGATTTATTAATAATAATTCTTTAAGTACAAGAAATAACATGAATGCTTGACAATATCTTGAGGCTGTCTCAGTGTGTAGTGGACTTAAACACTTGAATTACGGGTAGAAAACTCATCCATTATGATGTGACACCGCTCAATTGGTCTCAACACCCGATCCCCGTCGCCCCTTCCTTCTTCTGACCACACAATTGCCCACCAAAGTTGGAAAACTATTATTTTGAACCTTTTTTGTTTTGATTTTTTAATTCATTGGATTTAACAATTCCATGCAAACCTATAAGGAAGAAGAGGGAGGGCTGTCATGTTAATAAATCATCATTCCAACTGATGAAGTGGCCCTCCCCTAACTTAAACAAATGGTAATCAACTTGAGAGGCCGGCTGTAAACTTACTTTTTGTTAATGGACGTCGCACAATCAATTTCTTGAGGAATTCGCGCGCAAACAGATGAACAAATTCCACCGAAAGATGAAGCTAATATATCAGGAAGAATAATATCAGGAAGAATTATGCAAGCATGTATATAATTAAATACTCAGCGAAAGAGCAAGCCGTATTTTCTTAAGCTTCGTTTATTATTATACATATAGCCCCTAAAATATGTAAAATACCCTCTTTTTATAAAATATAATTTATAAAATTAAACTAAACGATACTGTGTACATGGATAAATATCGTACATGGATAAATATCTTAAATGGCATCTTATTGTAAGTGCGTATATTATTATGCAAATATTATATTTTGCATTTTAAAAGTTTCTTTCATAACATTTTTAAAATTCATAATTTAGATTTCTCAGGCAGCTATGTGCGAATATATTATACAAGTATGTGTAGAATTTAACGTATATTTTTAAAATAATAATTAGTATTTAAAAATATATATTCTAGATACTTCAATTATTCAAAGGAAATAATTTATTAATATTTAAATAATATAATTTTGAGATGTTTCATGGAATTACAACATTATTTTTATTAAAATTTAGTTTTTAACTCAAACGTTGAATACATAATATATATAAGTTTAATATTACAACCAAACTGATTACACAGTTATTATAATAGTTTTCTAATATTACGATGCATAAATATCATATTAATATACTATGTTTTTATCTTTACATATTAAAACGTTATTTATAAGATTTACATAATTATATTTATAATATTTCCATACATGCACGAGATATGTATAAATTATAAACTCGAAAAATTATATATGCACAGAGAGTGCAAAGTGTACATTTTTTAGACTTATGTGTTACGTTAACTGAAACAAAATTACAAATTAATTGTAATTCATAAAATAAAACAATTATATCTGGACAGTATATCATTGATAATAAATAATGTTATACTTACAAATTATTGACAAACTACATATATAATTATTGTGTTTAATATTATTCATTTATATCAAAAGTTTCAATTATTATAACTTAACTTATCTTTATTTAATCAAAAATTATTCAAAATGATTTCGTTTCATTTACGATAATTTTGGTGAATTAGTTCGTTTCTTTGGATACTACGATACATATATGTAGATACTTATGAGCATTTTAAGTTGAAAATCTAAACAAATATTCAACTATTTCTTTGTTTCATTAATTATAACCGGTAACTACAACTTTTCAGTGTAAACAATTAATCGTATATTTAAGAATATTCAACTATTAACTAGGAATTTCCGGATTATTTTTTATTTTATGCAGATAAGAGATTTAGTTTATTCCAAATTTATCGCATTTAAAAATGAAATTACTTTCGAATTATCTCAAATATTATCAAATTTTAGCGAAACATAGTAATTTCATTTGAATCTAACAATTCTACTGTGTTAACCACATTTGAGAAAAGACTATTGATGACAAGTTCGCGTGGTTGACTATAAAGAAGAATCGTTGACATTTAAATCTTGATGAATCACTTCCTGACTTAATTCCCTCGATAAGTATAACATGAAATTCGGTTGATGATAATATTCCCATCTGACGGATAACATAATATATATTGAGAACCATAATGTTTCATTAGATGCTATCACATCAGCTAATGATTTCCTTCATATACTTGACCTTAATTTGAGATGACCACTGTCCACAGTATTACAAGATAAATTTCGATGTCATCATCATAATTGTTGTAAAACTTAATTTATTTAGATCGTCTAATGTATTAACTATAATTCCGAATGTTTAATACTTCAAAGAGACATGCTGCAGCCTATAGCATCAATGGCCACACCTTATAATCCACACGAAGGACTGAAGGACTGATGGAATTGAAGAGATAAACTTATTTGATATTACAATTCGCATGCCAAAATGATTTGATTGCAATCAATAAAATGGGTTTTATCAATATTCGTATATCTCGTTAGTCCAAGCAAAGGATTCATTTATATGTGTACATATGAGCAGGGAACTAATTTACCATTTATGTGTAAAGTGAGCAGTATTTAAATAATAAAATTAAAATTACTTTCCGTCATATTCTAGTTTGAAATGTACTAAAAACTGATTCTATATCTTAATATATATATATATATAGCTATAAATATAGACTGTGATATAAATTTTAGAGATGTTTTAAAATTATACTATTTGTTTCCTACAAGCAATTTAGTCATAGGCACATATTTAATATATGGGATACAGTACGTGTGTGTGATTGAAATATGTTAATTATTACATATCTAAATATTACAATATTGGTTAATAAATATATATGTGAAATTAAAGCCAGGATCTTAGCAATTTATACTATTCATTTCTCTTAATAATACATATATTTTTAATAAGGACATTGTGCTCTATAGAAACTGTAATTGATCAACATAGAATAAGATAAAAAGAATATATTTTGAATAAATCTCTAAAATTAAAAATTTATCTAATTGAAAAATCCCTATTAATTATTTGTGTTTTTAAACTTTTATTTACCTTATCAATGAGGTGGGGTATATAAATGATTTTTAACTTTGACGATAATCTATAAATAAAATTATTCATTGAGATAATTGCATAACTAATGATCTACCCGATATTAATTTCAATTACTATATCGTTTTCCATTTGTACTGTTCATAATAAACTATTATTTATATTTTTATTTCCTTAGATTAATAGTATGGAAGCTATTGTTTTCTATGATATTATTATAAAATTTAAAATGTTACTTATTAGTAGTATATTATAGACACACATTTTTATGACGATAAATATAATAATCTTATAATTTGGTTAATATTATTTAATAAATTTGTGTTGTATTGTAAGTATTGACATTAAAATACGCAAAAAAGCTATGGATCATTTATGTTTATCCAACTTATAATATATCAATAATATAATGTTAAATACACCTTGAAAAATTATCATCAGAGAAATTTATCACAAAAATTTCAATGTCAATCTTTAATAACAAGACAGGGAAATCCTCTTTAAAGCGATATATTTAAAAAATATATACATACATACATACATATATTGATGACCACTAAAACTACTTTACCATTTTTGAAGCAGGTGCACTTTAGCAAAGAGAGAAATATATATTACAGCATTAGATATAACAAAAATGCAATTATAATGTAAACATTTTGTAGTAAATATCGATTCAGTAAATAGAAGAGAAAAGTATTGTTTCATTTTTTTGGTTGTGGTTGTGGTTGTCCATCGGAGTCGACAATGACGTCAAACTTTTCCTCTTTAAGAAAATGGACGAAAGGGACATTCTCTGCATCCAAATCTCGGGATAAACGCAAATTGGGTGATAGCATTTCTTGAAGTTGAACACTACATGTCTTCGGTTCGCAGGGACTCTCTCGAATTCATAACTGTTGGTGCCACCTTTTTGCGTATCAGAAAAGGGGTATTTATCGAGCTTCTTTGAATCGCTGACATGACACGATATACACAACAAATATAACGAAGGTATGTTACTCAGATTCAAAGTCTTATACATTAGTATCTTTAAAGAAATCAGCATTAAAAAAAAATAAAGTGAAATATAAGGTAATTGACTGAAATAATCATGCTTAAAATGAACGTTTTAATTCAAAATTGGTTAATTGTGAGATAAAATATTCAATACTAAATTAGGTTCGGATTTATGAGTTATACATATATTAAATAGAAGAAATGAAAAGATATCGTATAAAATGTAGTTCCAAATAATACTCATACATATTACATTTTTCAATTAATTAAAATTGCATAGTCTTATTATTATAGGGTTTGACTTGGGACGACTAGAAATACATATAACACAAAAAACTATTTTCAGACCTATAAATTTTACACATTCTAACGAACTTTGAAGAAAAAAATAATGAGAAATCAGTAGTACGGTAGGTGGACCACGATCACAATTGCGTGGGCGGGAGGGGGAGGAGAGGGGGAGTGGAGGGGGGGGGCTGAGTCATGCCCATTCATGCTCAGATGCACTTTGGAGTCCGGTGCACTTTGGAACGACTGTTGCGTGAGAGGGG
>JAYRBW010132056.1:0-15895 GCA_036023295.1 Invenusta paracnida
TTTTAGTAGCAAAAGGCTTTGGTTTGTTTTTGATTTTTTGATTTAATTATAACGATGCTACTCGGGGCCAACTATCAAATACATTTTAGTTAAATAAAATGCGACAATATATTATTAGTTCACCGATTTAAAAAACTATAACGTAGTTTAATTACATCTCAAATAACTGTTTAATATTGATAAAAGAAGTTGGGCTAATATTATATAACCTTTCTTTTAAAATGTGTATATAGGAATACTACAGTTCCAATATTTTTGAGACGCGTACCATCCTTTATATGAATTGCAGTATTCAATTCTATGTATATTACTATTTTATTCTTCTGTTGCGTATACTGCCTTTTGTATTACACCGTAAACAATTGGTTAAAAAAAACTGGGTGATTGCACAAATTTGTACATACTATGTTTACCTTTGAAAAACAAATATCAAGTAGTGGGAGAAATACATTACCCTAAATTGTTGATTCTCCACCGGAATTATAAACTTCCTTTATAGCATTTTTTAAACAACTACTAATTCCTAATGAGTCTCATTGTCAAAAGACACATACTTATGTATTTCTCAAAGAAAGTCGTTTTCAATCAATAAGCTTAGAAAAAATATTTCTTAAAAAAGAATTTTCAACAATTGCATAAACAATTTTACTAATATTGTTGAATTTTGCATTTATTGCACGTATATCTACATATTTATTTTTATGTATGTATTATTTTTTATCTATGTATTTATCTTAACGCTAATAATTAGTATGATTTTATGAAAAACCAAAGGTGACTAATAATACATAATGATCCCTTTCATTGGTATGTAATCTTCCTTCATTAGTAGTAAACAAATTTATGCATTTTACTCCATCAATTCAAATGATTTGTACGACATGGAATATATAACAAACAAGAAGCGTTATGTTAATACTAACCTAAACAACCTAGTAGATAAGCCATGTAAAAACCAAACAATAGAATCTAGAAGTGTGAATATAGGTATATATAGTTTATTTATAAACATATTAGATATTTTTTACAACGAAATGAATTTAAGTATTTATATAGCTGTAAAATCTTCTTTTTTTGAAGACTTATACACAAATAATATTATAGGTTTCACATTTGATCGTGACAAACTATAATCAAAATAATTAAAAAAAGCTAAATATTCAAAATAAAAATATTATATGTTTTTAATAAATTAAAATTGAAGTCTACATAATATTATTATAAAGTGTCTTTTGACTCTTTTGACAGTCGTGCACAATGTGCAGTTTTATTTTTATCTCTAACATTTATGACATTTCAAAATATAAGGATCAAAGGTTACGTTAAACATATATATATAATGTACAATATTGCAACTGTTAGTCATTTTAGCAACATGAACTAATTGCTACTACATTATATGAAAACACACAATAGTTAATATATCGCCAATAGTACTACAGTTTGAAATATATTTGAATCAGGGTAATACAACGAATTTTACATCCAAATTCGAGCATTAATACTGTACCTACGTTTAGTTATGGTGTATTTAGTGATGGAAATGGAACTGCAGGTATGATAAACCCTCTTAGTTTATACTAATTCACATAATCATCGATAAATATGCAAGATGAATAATATCAAGGAAATATTAGGAAATTACACGCATTTTGTATGTATTTAGTGTATACATAAAATATGAAGTTATACAACTGTAAATCATGTGCAGATTATCTTTCAATATAATAATACAATATCATTAAATGTGTCTATTTAAGCCAGGATTATACTGAATAAATAAACAGCGCAAGTAACTATTGCAGTTATAAAAGGTGAAATAGGGAGAGAGAGAGAGAGAGAGAGAGAGAGAGAGAGAGAGAGAGAGAGAGAGCCACAAAATGAATATTAGCAAAAATATTACAATTAAATAGTAACTACAAGTATAACTATAAAATCAATTATTAATGCATTCGACGAGAAATCTGTGGATTTATAATTAATTGAAGTAATAATTGCGTAATAAACTAAATTTAGTTAAAGCTGAGAGTAACTACTGAAACTCTATAAGCGTTTCAATTTTCTTTAGTGAAACATAATTCAATTGTCTGTATTTCAACGGTTTAATAACAGCAAACAAATATTTGTTATGATTATACATTATCATTTTTTAAACGCATTGTTTCAGTTTACGATATTTAGTTTAAAATATAGATTATAGGTAGTGAATTTTTTTTTATTAAACAATGTATATTATAAAATAAAAGTTACCTTTAATAGCTAATTTATATATGTTATATATATAAAATGTCAATCATGTGAGTACCTTTATAGAAAGTTACCGTAAATTAAGAGTAACAACATAGTTTGTGTATATCATTTGTTAAAACTAATTATACACAATAATAATTGTTTAACATATTCGTCGTATTATTTTATATGAATAAACATTAACTACGTTACTATTTCTTTTCAATTAAGTAGTTTTCTCGCTAAGCTAAACTGCACACAAAAATGTGTTGATTACTACCTGAAAAGAATGTTGGAGGCTGCTTCGAGTCTTCTGGCCCAAAACTGAGCCAGGATCCAAGTAGGACGAGGTCGAATATGGAACTGTTTCCAACAGGACTCCGAGAATTGGGTGAAATTCCATGCTTGTGGTTGGAACATATCGGTTCTACCGTTGGAGCACATTGGCATCACCATCTCCAAGCAGGTCTGCGCGGAGTTGAGATGAATATAGTATTGGTTCAAGGAGATTTCACATTAGAGATATAGGTAATAATAGAGACACTAAGCATATTTTGATAACTCGTGCAATTTCTGAAAATAGGATTTTATTTGTTGAAAGTGTTAATGAGTGATATTTCTTTTAAGAAAGAATGTGATCTTCTATGTGCAAATACTGTTTAATGTTTAAATGTTTGCGAAAATATAAATATTACTAATGTTTGGTTCTATCTCTATTTATACTTCTATCTTTGTTTAGTGCCTGCTAAATATTTACATAATTATTATATAGAATAACAACAGATATTGTATTGAAAGCTTTTAAAACTAAATTTAAGAATTTAGTCATTTAGTCATTTCATAATAACACAGTTGGTCAAATTGGCCCAAGTGCAGCCGACAGGGAGAACTCTATCTTATAACGATTAAAAACGACTTTTGAAAACAAAATTGCACAATATCTCAGAGAAAGATTAAATTAAAGGGCTTGAAAATGAAACCAACAATTAAAGGTATCGATAATACATCTTTCTTTTCGATGTGATTGATGTGGCGAAATTGACAAAAACCAATAGTAAAGAAAATTAAGATAATGATACAGGTGTATTATAATTAATAGTTTGTCACCTGAAAATTCCAATTATTCGCATCAAGCCCAACGGGATCACTATTGGAGAGATTAAGACATTTGAGGCTTCCAGTGTGATTAGTGTAAACCTGAAGACCGTGGGCCGCATACAGTAGCAGCTCGGTCTCATTCTTCGGATCTACTGTTCTATTTAGTGGTCGGCAGAACTCCTAGGAACAAAAATATAAAAAAACATTCAAAATGAAAAGTCAGTAATATTAAACTAATAATAATAAAATTTTGCCTACCATGAATTTAATACAACTTAAAGCTTAAAGTTGTATTAAATAATAATTGTAGTTGTGGTAATAGTAATAGTTGTTAAAATAAAAAAGGCTTATGCGTGATTTACTATAAGAAACTGAAATGTAGTAAGTACTTAAATTTACAGAAAAGATCGCACAGCTGTTACCTACATCTTATACAAAACCTGTATAAATCTCCTAACTATAAATAGGACTATGAAATGAGTAAACTTTAAACCATTAATCTGGTGTTATGATCTAGCAAAATCAAGGTAGAATTTTTTCTCAATATGAAATTATTTTAAAAAGCAACATAAAACAATTCTAAACACTGCCACTGAGTTGTAAATAAATAAATAAATGTATATGTCCATTTTGATTTTTTTTACAAAACACCATATATTTAAAAATATATTGTTTACATCTATATAGAACATAGTATGACATGTAGAACATTAGTATATAGAACATATAAACGAGCAAATACATGCTAAATATATATGCATGATACAGGGAAAATCGTAAATATGACAGAGATTCAATATATAGTTGTAAAGTAAGGTATACAGCAATACTAGATGTTTTATTTCTATGGCGAAATTTGATAAAAAATGACTCAGCAACTCACCTTGACTGGCCATCCCGGTAGATTACCAACAAAATTGGCCGGATAGGGATAGTTTCCCATTCCCATGTAGCTAATAGCCGAGGCGATCAGCTCGGCCAATGCTTCGGATGACTTCATTGGATTGCAGACACCAAATATACGTCGCAACTTTGCCAATCCATCAGCTGGTCACAAAAGAGCAAGCAATATTTAATGGGTAATACATTTTACGTAAGTGATCATAGTACAAAATTATCTTTAATTATTGTTCGAAGTATTTTCCTTATACGAATATTTAAAAACAAAATTTTATTAAAATGTGTATAAAAAGTGTATGTACTTATTACTTAAACTAGCCATAATTATATTATTCTGAAAACAAATCGACTAACATGTAATTTTAAAATTTTAATTTGTAAACAAAATATTTCCAATAATATTAAAAATTTGAACTTTTAAAGTTTGACACGCAATTATAATTCAAGAAAGTGTCACTCGCTGACCCGATTTTCCGTAATTGATGAGTACAGGCCAGAGAGAGCGTATATTCGCAACGCAATTTGTTCCCCCTGTTACAGCGTAAGCTCGGGTGAGAACTTGGTTGTAGGCCTCACAGGGCACCAGACCGGCCAAATTCCAGACTGGAGCTGAAGCCGCGATCGATCTGCAGTGTACAATCACAGACAAGGCAAATATACAAACACACCCGAATTATACGATAGAGCTAATAAAAACATTAAACTGTACAATCGCATTTGAATTATATGATATAGGTATGTTACTCCTACAAAAAACATTAAAATCTACAAATGATCGTTCTAATTGCTGCAAATTATATAATTGAATTATAGTGCTTAGTGTTTTTTGTTTACAGATTTTGAGTTAATTGAAAATATTTTAAAAAGTTAATAGTATTCTGGATAGCACATTAACAATCTAAATTTAGCGAAGCTGTTCAGTCCGCGAACCGTACAAACCGAGGAATGTATATCCCATCAGGTATATTAACGATTATATAATGATTTCCTTATTCTTGAACGTATATTATGTAATATTACAAAATAAGTACAGGGTTAAACTTATTTTGTAAACGATATACGACTAGTAAATAAATAAATAAACCAAATTGATAGTTTTAACATGGATCTAATTATGTGATTCTTATTGAGAATAATTAATGAAGAGTGGAATGCAAACGAATATATATATTTATATATAATTGCATACTATACAAGAAGAGTATTCATTTGAAGAATGGTGGTAGACGTCTAGAGAGTGGAAAAAGAGAAGAACCATTACAATATATATATAAATACAATAAATTTACATATTACAAACATTCAAATTCGCAAGTTTTATGACTTTATGTATACATTTATATGTAACTAAATCATAACTAGATTGCTAATGCATTTTCAGTTAAATAAGTTTTATGTATAACTTTTTTTTACTATTGATCTGTACTAACTAAGATATTTTAGTTACGTGTGTATATATATAATCTTTTTTTATATTATGAAATAATATGTAAAAATAGTTCACATGATATTTTGTTAAATTTCATAGAAAGAATTTATGGGCAATTAATGCCTATAATTTTCATGGAAAAAAATACGAGTCACATCTCAAAATAACTATATGAGTTTCATTCTTAATTAAACAGACTTTATAATGAAAATAAAAGATCTCTTCAATATGTATAATGAGTGACATGAGAGACTGGTATACCGATGGTTATAATCTTCTGGATTCTTAAATTAATTTAATCTTTAAAATCTTTAAGTAATGGACATATAAGTAACGCGGATTAACCATAAACTATTTTATCTGCACACTATATTAAAAGGGGAACTTATCGTCCACATAGTCGACATTTTTTAATAACTTCAAAGATACCGAAATAAACATTTTATAGATTTTTTTAGGAAATTAATGAGATTGACTTGACTGTATAATAATGAAAATATTGTAGATTTAAAAATCACAATAATTATATTTTTGAAGAATAATTTTTAATAATTTAAAAAAATATAATAGTAAAACTACTAAAAAAAGATGATGAGTTCTAAAAACTATCGAGTTACCTCTCTGCTAAATTGATAGAGTCAAAGCATCTTTAAAAATTCTGATTAAAGGTAGTACAACTGAACACTTAATATAGATTTATTTTACACTATACAAACATAGTTCTCAGATTTATTTTCGTCGAACAAGTTATTTAATTAAGCACTGTACTCATCTTCGGGGCCGTTCATACAGTACGTACGCATAAAATCGAGCAAAATGACCCTTTCCTTCCCTGTACGTATTTTAGCATACAGCCCCCCCCCCACAAATATTCGAATTTATTTATGAACATGGCCTTTAATATATAATTAGTCAATTAAAATGTTAATGAATTATCCTACAAAAAGTTAAAATAAATACACATCCTCGAAAGGATTGAGCAGCAGCTCAAATACATTAGAGAAGATGGGAATGCAATCACTAAGATAAAACTCCAGCACAAGGTTCTTCGTCACGTCGTCTTCGTCTAAATCAGTGGACGGAAGGTCAGCTAGTGGTTCAGCAGCAGGAGCGCGATGGCCACGGATATGAACCACTTTGTGGCGCTTCATGGCGACAGCGCTCGGCCAGTAATGTCGACATGATGAACAAATTCCAGTTCTTCACAAACATATAGTTAGTTGTCTTCATTTTAGTATAAAAATGAGCTATCTATAAAATGTTAGACAGGAAAATGTGTTTTCTTGTCAGCCAAACGAGGTTCCAAATTGGTTCCGCTATTTTTGTTTACTTCACATCTAGGTTATTAAATGTGTAATTCAATATCTTTGAGTTAGTCTGTTTCCACCAAATAAATGAATAGGAATATTTTTTTTAAACGCGACGCGCGATGACTTCTTGTGCGAAACACTGAATACGTAGATGGTTTCAGATTTCAATTTGACCGCGTACTTTTTAAATTTGATTTTTTTTAAATACATACATCAATTTACAAAATTGCGTACGCGCGCATTTCAGTGTATTCCCCCTGTACGCATTTCAGCATACTATTGCTGCCCCCCCCCCGGTGCGTACGTACTATTTGAACAGTCGCTTCTATATGTAACATTATAATACATAATATAAGTGTGGTTTATACAGTTAAACAAAATAAGCAAGAAGGCTATAACTTACACAAAGTTCGTTATTATTTGAAATAACCACAGAATAATAATCTCACCCAGCAACAATATTGGGATATTTCTGACGAAACCAGGCGGCAAGCATGCCTCCATATGATCCACCAAATGCGATAACTGGTGAATTTTTAGCCCCGGGAATTGTATCTTTCAGAGAAGTAATAAGTAGAGCATAGTCTGCCAGTGCTTGCTCAGCAGTTAAATAACCGGAGTAGTTTAAACTCTATAAAACAGGTAACATCAAATAATATGTGTTAAAAAGAGCAAAGATGTTATCTTGATTGCATAGGTACTATGTTATGTAGAAGAAATCTTCGAAACACATGTACATAACTATAAAATGAGTACTATTATACATGAAAATGTTTTTAAAGAAGAAAAGCGTAATCGAATTACCAAAAATGACTTATTTCCAAAGGGTAGAGATGATCCATAATATCGATGTTCTGCAAATACTATCATTGCATTGAACTGGGGCGCTGTTTCCCACATAAATCCCTGAAAGATAGGTAAATTTAATCATTTTTAATATAGCATTTCTAAATATAATTTCCTAGCAAAACAAAATATATATATGACAAAATATATGACCAAGTCCTTAACAAGCAAGAATTCTTAAACTAGAGAAGCTTAAAAAAACTTGAGTGTATAAAAATATAAATAACTCTAACAACTATATTATTAAATACTTACAGTGTTGCTCGCAAATAGTTCGATCGCTCCTTCATTTCCTGTGTAGAAAAATATTGCCGAATTGGGTTTCCAGTAATCTTTGTTGATTAAATACTTCAACAAGAAACTATCATTCTTGACAAATGAAAAATGATCAACCTGAAAATAAAAAGTTTTATATGAATGAGTTTGATACAAAATAGGAACATTTTAATTAACTGTTAAGAACAATATTTTTAAAAAGAAATTATATTAAAGCAAGTAAGCCAAATGAAAATATAATAATAAATATTCATCGCAATAAAATAATATAAATTATTTAAAATTTCTCCGAACTTACATATATAATTACTATGTCGATATAAACATTCATTTTTTATTAAAGTAAATATGTATTATATTTTAATTTATCACAGAACATGGTAATGAAAAAAATATACCTACCATCAGCTAATGTGGTGTAAAATTGAATTATACAATAATATGAAAAAGTTTTAAAAGATCATGCAACTTTATTAAATGAAGAGTTGATTTTTGTATCTCTATATATATCTTGAAAGTTGAACGTTTTCAAGGCTAATAGTTAAGTTAGTAGACACATTAAAATTAATAATTATATAGTTATAGTGTATGCAATTTTAACTAGACTATTCTTTCAGGATAATTGTACAACTAATGTGGTACAACCACCATATTCCCCAGATTTTAATCTTCTGGAAAGATATGTATTCAGGAATATGGAATTTTACAGTTAAGAGATATAGGATTCAACTCTATCGCAAATGTCGAAGAATTTTTTGAAGATTTTATTAGCAGGAAATTGAAAATGTCGCGCTTCGTGTTGAACAGAGGACTTTTGCGCTTGTTTTATTATTAGAGGTGAATGTTGCTGCTGATGGTGACTACCTATGAGGTTTTATATATTGTTATTTAGACATTAATTTACATTGCTATTTTTTAATATTACATTGAATTATATAATTTTATATGAACAAAATAGATTATTACGAATGTTTCATAAATATATATTTAAAAGCGCCTTTTTTATGATGGAATAAAATGTTGGTCACATTTTAATAATGTAATAATAAAACCACACGTAAAAGTTTTTTATGGATAACCCTATAAATTATGAAAAAAAGTATTAAAAGCGATATTTAAATATATAAAAATATTAAATACATACAGTGTAAGGGTTTAAAAAAAACTAAACAACTACAAAAATCTTCTTTGTGGTAAACAGATAATGCTAAATTTACCACACTTATATATGTAGATTAAAAATAATGTCCAATTGGAACATTCCAAGTCAAAATTAATTGATTACTTTAAACAGAAGATTAAAAACTCACTTACAAAAGTATTAAAGTATTTCGTATCATATTTGTAACCAAAAGCACAACTTGCTATGGAAGCAGACAATATAAGAGACAAAAAACACAACTTCATCATATCCTGAAAAATAAAAACAAACATTTTCATATGATATTATGTTTATTAATATAAATAGATTAAAAGTAGATTTATATATAATTAATTATTAAGTATGATATATCAAAAATAATATATATTAGTATACTTTAATATATAACTTTATTAAAATAATTAAATTATGAATGATGATATTAATTAATTGATTAATTTCTTGCTAATTCAACTACAATACTAAAGTATATATACGCTATTATAATAATAACCGATGTTATTATTATCAAAGTATTATGTTCCCATCCAGATGAAAGAATAATCGAAATGTTATTTATCTAAGAAATAATTTTATAGTTGATGTGCTTGATTTTGCAAGTAATTGGAGGCTGCCTTCACAACCTCTCTAATCTAAAATGAATGAATGAGTTGCATGGATATTGTAGGTTACTGACTGACTTCCCCTCATTTGAAGTATAGAATTAGACAAAAACATACCTAGATGATATTAAAATAATTTACATATTAATGAATTGTAGCATCTACAATATTAGATGAATGAATATCAACTCAATTATTATTCATGTATTTATTGTATCATGTATATATATTATTGTTGATATCCATTGGACAATTATACTGTAGTGGAATTACATGTTTGGACAATTTCTAAAATGTATGTAAATTTAATTGTTGTTTAAATATTCCATTTTGTCTAATATGAAATGTTTTTCAATACTGACATCCTAAAGATTTAGCAACATTTACAAGATTTGCAAAAGATATGTTGCATTTCTCCTGTAACAATTTAATCTGGTGGTAGCAAAACAATATAATTTAAAAATAATTTTAGGTATACATTATTTAAATTTTATTGTCTTGTGAATAAAATTATGAATTTATATAGTTTAAATATGTTTATAATAGCAATCACATAGGCTAGTATTATTATTATCAATAGGCAAATATAATATTCAAGCAATTTAGTACTTATTGAGAATATACATATATAGTAGCAGAATTACACATGACTAGTAATGGAATTATAGGGTATTCCTGTAGTAACAGTATGTAGGTACTTATATAACTTTATAAAATATTGAATAAATGAAGAAAACAATACGTTTTCATTAAGGCATCTATCCATATTATTAGATATCCCAACAACAACCCTTTTTTGTATTATTACAGAAGATTTAGAACAAACACTATAAAATTACTGAAATCGCTTACAAAAATAAAAGCAGTAAATAGTTCATTGCAATAGATGAGGAGCTATTAGTATAACCTGCCGAAAACAATACTACCCAATATTAATACAGAAGCATACTATAAGTTAAACAATTGCTAGTTGGAAACATCCTGAGTATGTCCAAGTATGAAAGATGTAATTAAGGTAAAAAACTAGAGAAAATAGAAGTTCTATTAAAAATTTATTTAGAGAATAATTTAGGCTTATCACTTAAACAGAAAGTCACCCAGAGTACAATAAAATCTAGAAAATTAGTTAACTTTAAAACAATTCACTTTGTATCCTAAATGTATTTTGTCAAACTGTTATCATCGAAAACCTGTGTTTGTGCAAGTACAATGAGAATATACAGTAATTACTTTGATTTATTTGTAATTACGCTATAATAAATATTTTATATAAATTGTTTTATAGATTATAGGTATTCTTGTATTAGTTTGGTTTAAATTTTCCTTTTTAATTTGTCAATAACATAGAAACTTTAAATACAAAGAAAACTTATAAGTATTATTAGGAAGCAATTGTGAAGAACGTGACAGAATAAAATATGTTGAAAGGTTTTGTTTTAATATTCAGTTTGTTTTTAATGAAAGTAAAAAAAGTGATATATTTATAGAAAAATGCTGACAAGTCATCATGTATAGCCTTAATGTTTAAAAGTATTGCACTGCTTGGAGAGTAATGAATTGTCTGGCTGGTCTGACTTTTATCTTACTCTAATACCAAATATTAAGTTAAATCTATGGTATGAAACAATGGCAATTGGTATGAATATACTCTCCAAAACAGTTGCAAGAGTAATATAAATAGGGTCCATTAATGTCAGATAATTCTACAGCAATATATGTTTGAGACATACTGTTAAAATTATACAAGTCGTAATTTTAAAGAAATGGCCTAATTGAAAACTATAAATTTTAAAAATACATATGTAAGTTATATGGATGCATCTAAAGCTGAAAGAATTATGTGTCTTGCACTCAATTTGTAAACTGATCTTGATCAAAGAACTCTATTTAAAAAAACATAACAAATTCTATAATAAAATTCTTATAACAAAAAATAAAAGGAGTCACTGCTTGAAATATCTGGCACAAGCCTTGGTAAAGACATTGATATATATATATATACAATCCACATAAAAGTACTATCTGTAATGTAATTTGTATACTATTTGTCAAAATTGAAGAAAAAATAGTATCAAAATTAAAATATTATATTATAGTTGATTACATTTTTCTTTGTTTGTAAATGTTTATTAATTATAATGAACAGTATTATTAATATTATCTTATGTACAGTCATTTAATTTCTTAGTTGATTAAACAATTGTTTAATCATTATTAATGCTGGTTTATTAAATGTCTATATATTCAAAATTTGATTTTTTCTAATCAATAATATAGAGAAACAAATACTATATGGTATGAATATGTTTATTATTTATATATAATTTCAAGAAGTTATTTCAAAGCAAGAAATATTTTATTTATGATTTATGTTATTACAATGTTAATGGAAATATTTATTATGAAACAAAATAATTTATAAAAATTATATATATTTAAAGGGCTGGACAATTTAAACCATAACACAATTATTTTATAAAATAATTTCAACTCAATGATATTTAATTTGTGAATACAGTAAATATAGGTTGTGCAAATATTCTTTTGAGTGCACACAACCTTAATGTGACCAGCTCAGCTAAAATATGCTACAACTAATAAGGAAAAACCAATTCAGGCAGTATTTTACTATATAAGCAGTTAGTAATGCACATATTAATTATGTAATTCTCTTTTCTCTCTGCCTATCTCACCTATTCATTGCTTCATCCTCTTTCCTTTCTACCTGTCTTACTTGTTATTCTTTCTCCTCTCAACCTTTCTTGCTGATTAATAATAAACTGATTTAAACATCTTTAACCTTTTTGTTTTTTTGTTTTAAAATAAACTTAAAAAGTTTATTTTTGTAGTTGACTGTAATGCCTCCAATCATTGAGTCAGAGATTCTTTCTTCTCTGCCTCTATATTACCATTTCTTCTTCTTAAGCAATTAACTGGTTGCTCAGTCATCCTCAAATTAATAGTTTGAAGCATATATGATTTTGTGCTATATTTCTTTGTTTCGTTTTTTTAACTGATCATGCATCTTATATATGTTGCATACCATTACCGAATTTGTACCATTCACAAACCAAATGTGCAGTTTGCAAACATTCAGTTAACACACATGAAAATTCAACCAATGAATGTGTGGTTGGAGGATACAGTATACTGTATCAAACAGTATGAACCATTCGCAAACTGCACATACCATTGATGAAGAGAAATTCTATCATACCATTTGCTAATGGAACATTCTGTTGGCAAATATCAAGTTTATGACTTCATTCCTCTAAAATGTTCAGTCAATAATGAAATATTAAAAATTAATTCCAACTATAATTAATATTATCCAGAATATTATTACATGCATTACCAAGTGGCTGTTCAGTCAACAACATGTTAGCAAATATAAATCAATTTTGACAATCATGTAAAAAAATATAACTAGCTTAGATTATACATAATTCTTAAAAATGTAACAATTATTATTCATTTTAATAACTTAATTGAACAAAAGATTGAATTTACTTTGTCAAATATTACAAATAATTAACAATTAGTTCCAGACAGTTCCATTTGCCAACCATATGCTAATCTGCAATCCAACATGCCAATCTATATATGTTGTTAGCAGGTTGCACAGCCATTTGGTAATGCATGTAATAATATTCTAGATAATACTAAATATAGTCAGAATATTAATTATTAATATTTCATTATAGACTGGATATTTTAGAGTAATGAAGTCATAAACTTGATATTCACCAATGGATCATTCAGTTCATGAACCACACATGTGCAGTTGGTGAATGGAACTGATTGATGGCTAATTGTTAATTATTTGTAATATTTACCGAGTGAATTCAATCTTTTGATTGATGATGTTGTCAATAGGAATAATGATCAAAGTTGGTCTCCATATTTCCTTGTGAATAAGCTATTAACTTGATATTCGCAAATGGTACATTTGGTTGACAAATGGAACAGCCCATTGTTATAATGATATAATATTCAATTAATTTCCTTGTTTTTATTCAATTTATATCAGTATGGAGCAAAATATTTCAATTTTTGACTTTGTTTACAGTGTAATTTTAATTTTATATATTTGTATTCAACTGCATGTTTGGTTTGTGAACTGTTCAAACCATTGATGTCATCACTGCATAGCTTTTTCATTCTCAAATGGTATGTTCCATTGGATACAGCATATTGTATCCTCCAACTGCATGTTCAGTTTGCAAACCAAACATTTGCCAATGGTATGAATTCATTAATGGTATGCAACATATACCACCAATAAGTATAAGTCATCCCACTTCAAGAGACTGAAATCAGCTACCAGAACTTTATAGCTCATTTTGGAATCAGGCCTTTATCTTAGTATTTGTTAATAAATATTGCCCGACTGGCTCTGTGGATGATTTGTCATACCAGTGAAGACTACTAAATGATTTGATTGCTACATTTTCTTTGACAATCAGTAGCACATCTTCAAATAAGCAGTCAAGCCCTGTCCTAGCAGCTATAGAATGGCACATAATGCAGTGCATGATGAGTTTGCTCAAAACTGTACTCTTCTAGTTGCTATTCTTATGTGGCTCTAAAGAAGCCTCTGCTGAGTACCAGACACTGCGCTGCATATCTTCTGTGGGCCAGAGATCACACTTAGATAACTGTGGAAAAATATAAATTCTTTTCACTTCAGTAATAAAATGTCTCTTCACCTTATACAGACCACCCAACAATGTTATTTCCACAGTAGATAAATCATTGTCAGAGTTCAATAATTGTTCAATTACAACTTTAAGGTAAAGGTGGAAGCATGATAGTTTACGATGCTTTCTCTGGCTAAGGCTCTCTAGAACTTCACCAAGTTCATGGCATCCTCTATGCTCCAGGCTACATTACAAATTTGGAACATAAAGTCAAGCCATTCATGGAAACCAACTCCAACATTATATTCTAATAAGATAATGTAAGACCTTACATGGCTTGTCTAATAACTGAGTGCTTCTGATCTAAAGGGTATGGTATTGAGGTGATGCCTTGGCCAAGATGTAGTCTGGATTTGAATCCTATGGAGAATGTCTGGTCCTATTTGAAGCTGGTTAGACAAGAGAACAATTCAAATATGCATCAACTCTTTGAGGTTGCATCTGAGATACTACATGACATGCCTCAAGATTTTATAGTCAGTTTTCTTAATTCAATGCCCTGATGCTGCCAACAGGTCATTGATTATTTAATGACAAGAGCAATTGACTACAAATCCTCCTTTCCCCTTTGAGAACACAATAAGTGTGCTTTTCATGGCCAACACTTATTCATTAATATCCTGAAGGTCTCAGACCTCTACTTTACTTCAAAAAGTTGAAATTAGTTATATGTCAAGCCCAGTGCCAAGGTTGAGTGTACACTTAAGAACTTTTGAACAACCTATCTAATCTTTACTGTTTTAACAAATTAGATATCATTGAGTTGAAAATATTTGGCAATATTGTATTTTACAGTCCCAAACTCAATTTTTAAAAAATAAATAAATAAAATGTAAATAAAACAAAAAATAAATGTCATTAAATTTAGTTATATCACAGTTTCTCGCATTAAATTATTTTTCAAAGTTTTTATTTTATTAAATTTTAATTATTTTTAATGTTTTTATGTAAATATATATAATTATACCCATATACACTACTAAAAGCTAGTGGCCGCTTGCCACCACAACCAAACCAGGATTATCAAGAATCTCCTGAATTATTAGACATATTATTATTTGTATTTAAACATAACATGGTCTAATAATTGAGGAGATTCTTGATAAGCATGATGTAGTCACAGCCACAAGTGGCCGCCAGCTTTTAGTAGTATATATGGGTATAATAATATATATGTATATTCAAGGCTGGCAGACCAGGTCAGGCATTTGGGCCATTACCTGATCACTTTTCAGGCTAAGCTATATAAAAAAACAACTGAGAAACAGCCAAAAATAAGGTAATTTTATAAGGGAGGGATGTCCAGAGTAGCACTCCTTTTGACTTTATGTGCCTTTTGAAAT
>JAYRBW010132067.1:0-15895 GCA_036023295.1 Invenusta paracnida
GGTGTTTTTATATTGATATAATATTGAAACATACTAAAAACATAGTACATTATTAATTTCCTATTGTTATAATATTTCCTTACTCTTTCTGGATTTTGGAAATATGGTCAGGGAAAACCTGGAAAAGTCAGGGAATTTTTTTCTGAATATTCCGTGGGAACCATGCAAGTGCAACTGTGCATGTTTTTTATGTGAGTACTGATTTCTGCTCGGAGGATATCTGTGACACTACGAAATCCATGGATTTGCTATCAATCAAAGGATATTCTCAAAGAATGGATTCAACAGCAAGCTTCCAATAAAAAAGCTTGCAAAGACTCATGCTGGAGAGGTGGAGGCATAATGAATTGGAAAAAGAGAGGTTGAAGATTCCAAAAAGTTAGCTAGCTACCTAAAAACGTTCACTGCCAGAGTATATTATTCAGCTTCACGGATTCGCCAAAGTGATTATTCAGTAAATAATATGATTTTTAGCCGTTATAATTGCTGTTCCTTAAGCTAAGGATTTATATTTAACGTAGATAATAAAATATATAGCTACAATTCCTACATCTTTTCCTATTAAATTGAAAATAATAATAGTTTCTGTTGAATAACAATTCCTACTTCCTAACTGAAGATCTATTTATCAGTTTGCTTATTATAGAAACATTGAATTTTCTCTCTTGCTTATTTATTTTTAGTAACTCTACTCGTCTATTTTTAGATTATCAACTATATGTCTGTCGAAGAGCTAGAGATCCTCTGTAATTCGAAGAAAATGCGAATACCACGAACATTTGTTCTTCAACCTGGTTTGAGTCTTTTGCTGGCTGGCTTGGGAAGAATCGATATTGTTGAAGTCAGAGTCACATTTAATACTTTACTATTTCTACGTATATATAATATAATTATATTCTAAAAATAAATAGTTTACAAACTACTGTTATTAAATGATGTTTATCCAGACAACAATTTACATAATAATTTATTAATGAATCGCTATTTCTCAAAAGCAATGAAACACTGATATAATTATTAGGAAGCGTTTATTATCTTTATAATTACCAATAATTAGACGATGTTACAGCATCGTCAAGCCAAGAACAAGAGCGTCAGCATTTAGCTTGAGAGATGTTAGTAGCTTAAATTATATTATGTTTACTATGTTTAGCTCGGTTCTTGGGTTTTATTTTTGCAACGCAGTCATTTTGTTTAGATTATAATTTACTCATTAGCTATCAGGCTTTAATATTTTAAATGAATTTACCTCAATATTTGGTTAGTATTTAGATTATAATTTATATACGTACCAAAAAATACTTCAAATCGCATCTGAAGGGGCCAAAACAATCAAACCTGTCGCACACTATTTATACCAAAATCTTTGGAGATTTCGAATTTCAAATCATTTTCAAAAACATAATCACCTAAATTACAAAACATAGCGTCAGAATTAACAACACCAAAAACACCACCCCACTTTCTTCATCACTTTTATCAAGAAATAACTCCCCAATTTCACAAACAGATAAATTAATTCGTTTCACTATAAATCAATTCTCTAAAACAAATAATTACATTCAGACAAACAGTAGCGTCAATCAATATAACTTTCCACATATCAAACATCAATAAACGTATAAATTGTCATGTATATGGGTACACTACTTTTATCATTTACATATTTTAATTACTTTATTATGCGTTCAGTGAAGACTATATAACAGTTATATTTATTTAGTAGTATAATAATAATAGGAATAAAAAGTATATCACAGATGACAACAATCATTAATAGCATTTATAATAAAAAGTCAGATTCCTTTTAAATACAGTTGAAAATACTTTCCAGCTATCATATATATATCTAGCGAATATATATCTTTTTACTAAAAATAATATATTGTAAAGTTTAAACTTATATTATGAAAACCTTATTTTTAAAATTCGTTGTGATTGAATATGTTAAATATAATATCTTATCTTTTCAATAATTTCTCAATTTTGTGAAATACGTATCTCGATTCACAGGTTAAAGGTCGAGCATATGACAATATTTTTATATTTATATATATTATAGCATATAGTTTTATCATGCTACTCCTAAATTACGCCAGTAATCTAGAACTTAAAAAATATGAAATAAATATATTTCTAATTTTTCTCGCTTAAAAAACATAATACAGCTGCCAAAAATTAGCGTTGCTGTCGGAATAGATTTTTATTTCCAATAATTCCTTGTTATGGTTAATTAAGCCTTATAATTTTCTCCTGCCCATTGAACAGTCAAGCGATCCAGTCTATCTAACCGTACACAGTCACCTACCCCACCATATTGTCGACACCTGCGATGTTGAAGAGTACATTAGAGAAATGTCTGCAGAACTGAAAGTGGGACCTGGTCATCAGCTGTCTACACCGCCCGTTGACTTGGCTACAGAGGGGGAGTCTGAGGAGAGTAGAATGTCAAGTCTGCCGTCCCTTAAAGCTCAAGAATATCGAGTGACAGGTTGTGGTCTCAGAGAAGGTGTTGCTGATGTTGTCCTCTCAAGTGCAGGTTTGTACACACCACTATTTCCTCTTGGTTTAACTTTTATTATTATCCTATCTCGTATTTCTATAATTAGTAATGGAATTTGAAGATTTTGTTTTTTTAAATCTATTCTTATAAAGGTTTTAAGTATTTCTAAATATTTAGTTTCGGTACTCAAAAGATATGTTAATAACATTAGTACCAGTAAGATTATGCGTGACATATATCTGCATTTTAAAGCTATTTATATTTTGTTCTGTAAATATCGATATTTTAGGATATTTTATTCATATTTTTTAGCGTTATACTATATGTAATATACAACTTTAAAAATACAAGTTTTATGTCATGATAAAGTATTTATGTATCTCCTTAATATATAAAGTACAGACCGTGTATAATATTTATATGGTATCTTTCACATTATGATTTTATGGATAATTGTTTAATCGCTTGCTTTGTTTTTATTGTGTTATCAAATCAGTTATCTACTCAGTTATTGAATATAATAATTAAATTATAATAACAATATCTCTAAAATCTCAAAAAAATTGCTTTACCAATAATAAGGCAGTGAAAACAAACAGCTACAAGGTAATTATTAGAATAGTTTATTAATAAGCAAATTAATCAATTATCAATTACAAAAACTCGCTAGTTAATTGCTTCGATTTTATTTACGCGATTAAATCTCACTATTTTGATTAATGATTTTATGACCAATATATTTGCGTATTACATACCGAACAAAGGAGTTCCATTCCTCCAGACCTCATCGCTTGTCACCTCATCAAACACAGGAGTTCAATCTCTCCAGATCTCATTCCAAATACTTATAATCGTTTGCTAATGGGCTTGCTTCTGAATACTAAAAAATCGCGTCCATGTCGGCGCCCAAACCGACGACCTTCGCTTCCAAGGTTCGGGATGGTCTCAGGACCACCAGAGCGTTAGTTCTCGGGGGGGGGGGAGGATAACAAAAACAACAGCTTCCGACCCAACACTGAATCTTTTTTCGCTTTACATTTCTCCCATGGAGATTTTCAAATCAAATTCAAACCAACAACGTCACCCCCATAATTAGCCCCTATAATTAAAAAACCCCACTTTCACAATCCTTTATTAAATCAAAACATATTTTATTCAACACATAATTTAATTTAATCCATATCTCGTAATTACAAACTGAAAAGACGCACCGGTAGCAAAATAAATATTTAATATGGTCGTATGTAGGAACAGTAGATAGCAAGCCAATTAAACTCTGTGTATCACTCACTTCATCTCAACTCCCCTTTGTCTTCTTTCTTCAGGTTGGGCCTCCATAGCTAGTGAAGGGAAGGTCCTATTACGAGCCAGCACCCCTGGTGGCATTGGTTGTACCCTACGCACTCCACCACTCCTCCCCTATGCTATCCGAAAAAAGGGTGCGCGTATGCAGCTTACACGAGAGTTTGCCATTATCACCGTCAAGGAGTAGTAAATAGAGCTCACTAGTATTGACTAGATTGAACATGTGTATGGGGAAAAATTCATATATTGAAATAATTTTTTATTTTATATGTTTTGACTTGTTGTAAATATCCGTACTAATTGTAGATCATGTAAATATATATATATATACCACATAATAATTGTTTACTATCAGATGTCTTGATTTTTAAGTTCCAATGTGGGTTTAATTATATTGCAATTTATTTATTGGTTTGATTTTGGGATTTGTATATTCATAATTTACTAGTTTGAATATCTATTTGAATATCATCTATGATTTCTACTGCTTTAACATAAACTGTCGAGAAATGATATTATTTAATTCTGTAAGTTTTCCCAGTCAAATCTGAAAATGTTTAATGAACACATATAAAGTTCATATTCGACACTGATAATTTAATCTGGCAATTAACGTACTACCGCATTAGCATGCTATAATTATGGATTTTTGGTTTCATTCAAATTGGATATGGGTAGCTCAGTTTGGCCAAATAAGTATTGTTCTTGCTAGTACCGTCTGCCATATGCGTACGCCTGGCTCAGCTGTCTATTTTGGACTCGAATTATACAGAAGTCTCTACCTACATTATAGCAATATTAACTATTGGTTAAAAGAATAAACTAGGTATTGCTTACATATAAAAATGTGTAATTGATTAATTAGATACCTATTCATTTTACATATAAATAATGAATGTTACACTATAAATATAAATACAAATTTATAAAAATAATTAAACTACGGAATTCCTGAAAAGGAATACATCACAAATTAGATAATAGTTTTCACTAATTTTTATAATTTACATCCTAGATATCATTACTTGATATCTTTCTTATACAAATCATTGTGACTCATATGTGTAATAATGGAACTTTAAAACGCCAGATCGATCTTAAACAGCAAAGCAATTATTTTTCTTTCTATGCATACGGCAGTAAGCTTTAATCTTTTGATCGAGAGTTTCCAAAACGAAATTGGTTTGTGAATATAACACATTTTCCTCAATAAAACTGATATGTTCATTTTTAATTTCTTTTTCAAACTTTTATTTCAATTATAAAATAATGACCGGTCTATACATAGTTGGAATATCTTGATTTCCACTTTTAGAGATTGCTATTACTTTTAATTCTTTATATATTAATAGAACTATTTTCTGTAATTGCGTTGAAAAGTATTTTTTAGTCAAGATAAATATCTTACTTTTGATATATATACAAATTATGCGTCAAGTCTCCACGACTTTATTCCAATCTTCTTCGGATATGCATTTATATGCTTCTCAACTCCAACAAAATGGATCACCTGTCCATACAGTGTTACATACACATGCATACTTCAACACACAATTTGTAAATTTATGGATCGAAAAAATAGTCATCTATCTACATTTTTCAGATTTAACATTCTGCTGTGAGGCATTATAAAGTCAGGAATGTCGATGACCTAAACAATGCTATCAAACATACATGAGATTAATGCTGAAGTCACAGATGAAGTTCTTGAAAAGTAAATAATAAAACCTTCAGGTGGTTTTAATTATGTTAATCGAACATAGCGGTCCCCTAGCGAACCCCTTAGAACAATAACTGTGACATTATTGTATCTCTTTGAATGACATTTTTTAGTAAAACGTTGTATAAATGATACATATATTAGGCTTAATAATTCTTAAATAATTTAAACGTTTATATATTTCGTATAACATTAAACGTTTTCAATTAAAAAACTCTAAGTAATAATTATGATACAAAGTTGGTAGCATGAATAATTGGTTCTTACTGTTTCTAAAATGAATTATGCAAAAGAATTGTATAATATGGCAATGGCAAGAGAAATAATAAGTGGATAAGACAATCAGATGTTTCTTCAAAGAAATTATTAAAGGTCCACACAAAGAATTTGAATTACTAAAAATAGATGATCAATGAAATTTTAGGCTAAGCTTTCTGATCGATAGAATAAAATATAATACCTATATATATTTAATCAAACAAGGTATGCTATATACATATTTATATGATAAAGTTGAAATATTCAGACATAAGCACAAGAAACAATATAGAAACATATACTTAACTAGCGATTCTTTTAACTATAAAATATGATCATTGATGAAGTTTACAAAATATGGAATGAACTTCCAAATGATTATAATACTTGTCAAAAATAGAAGTGAATTCAAAGATAAAGTAAATTATTTATATATAACTATATATATTAACTTGAAGCTTAACTTATCATAAATAAATTTAAAAAATTATAAACTATATACACTACACATTTTTACTTTTCTGCTATATAGATACATATATGATATTCATATTGTACACGCTAACTTAATTAATAAAGTGCTGAAAATCTACTTACTATTAATCCGTATTAATCCTATAATAGCAATTTAATTAATTGCATGTAGCTCTAATATGACAGTGTATACTCAATTCAATCGCCAATTAATCTATTAATGAACAATAGAAGCATGCACACAGTACTTATGAAAGCAATTGCTTATAAATTTTGTATTACTACATATACGTATATATAAAATAAATTTTTTTTATATATTTAGTTACTAAATAAGCCGTCTTTAGTATCTATTCATAACAGTAGGTAATAGTGAAAACTATATTTGGAATTCTACTTTACGTATGTCCAATTTAAATGAAATTAAAGAAATTTGGATTCTCTAAATTCTTATTATAAAATAAATACACTATTAATTATAGTGGCACGTTTTGGAACTTGATTTGGTAATTTCGAATTTGAATTCTTAACACACTCATTGACATTTTAAAGCTTTAAGGACCTATTTTAGATCTGCCTGCAATTTTGCCATTCAAATGTGACTAAGAAAACCTAAACGTGAGCGCAATAGACGCCATTCCAACTAGAGACAGTCGAATAGGTAGCCAGATTCGAACCACTGCACTGCTGATTTGTAGCTAGGCCAAACAATTGCCCACTGTGCCACTCTTTGTCTGTGACACACACATAAAACAACAAAAATATATATCCGGTTCAGATGACAACCCTGTACCCAATCACAATAGAAAATTTAAAATTAAGCTTACATCCTTGAATAATGAATATCTCTAATTTTCTTCCATGTCAAGTATATTTTTAAAGACAAAATATTTATAAAAATGCATACCTATATTATGACGTCAAAATGATTAATAACCTCGGCATGATCTTTATATTCCCTTCTTTATACTTGACTATTCAATTATTAGTAAAAAATGTTGGAGTGAAAGGTATAAAAAGCAGCAGTTTTCATCAACTTAACCCTATCCATACCGTTACCTCACGTATTTCTACTGTGATTTTTAAATTAACAAATGGAACAATATAAGATTTCAGTACATTTCCCAAAATAAAGTTTTACAACTTTTGGTGCTATATTCAGTATTATGCAATAGGTGGTCACGTGACCATGCCCCAAAAATGCACCCAGCCCTTTTGACAAAAATTAGAAAGACATATTTCTGGTCATAATCAATGAGATTTTTTAGCTATTCACGTAGTGCATTGCAATATAGAAATGATTAAATTATGGAGTATAATAAAACTAAGATTTCATGCAGAAAGTACAAAAAATTATTTTTCAAAATTCATGAATATATTATATGAGTTTGTTTCTGTCATATATATACTCGTAATATAATATACAAAGGTACTTATAGGTACCGACATATAGTATATATTATATAGGTATATAATTATTTTTAAATAAAAACATATTTTTGACAACTCTACACTATTAGAGAGTTTCAAAATTATATAGAGGGTTTTATAAGTCCCCCCCCCTCCTTGAATTTTGAAGCGAAAATATGCTTGGTATGAATCAGGTTAACGACATTGCCGTCAGTATACTGTCGTCCGTGACGTTACCATTTAACACAGATTTGTTTAAGCTACTATGCTTCGTTTTTTTGAGTTTTATTCTCAAAATATTTATATATTTATATATTTAACTCATTCACTCAAAATACAATAATTTTGTACAAATTAACTAAACTTCATTGAGTATAAAATGTAACATAGTTGAGAGAGTCCACAAAAATGTAACACATGTGAGTATGAAGAAAAAAAATTGCTGAACAAAAAGAAGCAAAATGTACCTTACATAGTAATTTAATATTGCATATTATGTATAACAGCTCATGACAACATAATAATGGAAATTAATCGGATTAATTATTGATGTAGAAAGTTGTAAATGTTTTTGAAAGAATTCCATCTTTTCAAAGTAGAACTATAGTATTGTCTGGGTATATATCTCTAATTAATTGTTAAAGAAGTGGGGAACGATGTGAGTGATCAATTCGTCGTTGAATGCATTGAGGAACAAACAAGTTGATCGTTTAATTCTTCTTTGTTTTAAAGTTGTAATATTTGGAAGAATAGAATTTGGATAATAAGTTTATTGTTATCCAAGTTGATTTTTTGTATAATAAGATATGTGAGTGTTTGTCACAGACAGAGCAGGCACAGTGGGCAACGAGCTGACCTACAAATCAGCAATGCAGTAGTTCGATACTTACTTAGTTACACGCTACTTATTTGACTGACTCTGTTGGAATGGTGATCATTGCTCAGGTTTTCTCAGGCAAATTTGAAGGGCAACATTTGCAGGCAAATCTGAAATAGTCATTAAATTTGAAAAAATTTTAATTCGACATTAGTAAATCATATTCCCAAACGTACACCACTAGTGTTATTAATAAGAGTTTTGTGCATTCAAATTCGCTTAATTTCATTCAAATTGGACATAGGTAATTTCATTTAGTCAATTACCGCTATTACCTATTGTTATAAAAAGATGTGAATAATTATATATTTCGTAACTTATATATCATAAAATGTCTGCTATATATTCTTGTAATAAAAATATATTATAGGCAATTGCTTTCATGAGTGATATGTGCGTGTTTCTATAGTTCATTAACAGATGAATGCTAAATTTGTAAATTTTACGTATTATTAGATATAATTACGTAGAGTCAATACTGTAATTATATAATATATCAAAATTTATAATATTTCTACTGGATATATATATTATGTATCGTACAACAAATTTGTAATAATCGTAGCTATATTTAATTATAAATCGTGATTCTTGTTTAAATTTCACACATTAAATGTAATAGACCTCACATTTGATGATGTGACATATTATTCATTGTGTGACATAGTAAAAACGGATAATACAATACGAAAACTGTAAAACTTCGTTATGCATTTATTAAATTGTAATTTCGCTAATTGATTGTAATTCTTATCCGTGCCACAATAACAGATGTCCCAGGATTATTAGTTTATAAAAAACTTTGGCCATTTTTATTGATTATAATAAAAAGAAGGACTTTTTGCTAAAATATTGAAACATTAAGTTTTCTTAATATTTTAATTAAAATAAATCTACAAAAAGGTCAGTTTCAACACTTCTTAAGCATTGATATACTTGTTTAAAAATATACTATGTTCGATCATACCTATGTCCTTAAATAAAACCTGAATAACCAATATAAAAAACCATCAATTGACTCTAATTGTTATTTGAAAATAATCAAGTAATCCTTTTAAGGAGATGTGAATTTGAAAATATTAATCAAGAAGATGAATATTATTTTCTTTATATACATACCCGAGATCATAATGACATACAAAAGGGAATTGATTTATAAATAATTTTTATTAAGCCTATAATTAAAATCACAAATACAGGTCTACATTTATCTGTGAAAGATGTAATCATGGCATCACTTGTTACCATTGACAACTTGGCATTATAATTGATCATAACACAACGGTTAATTAAGCATCCTGAGGTATACAAGACTGCTATCACCCTTCTGTGTTATTTATGCGAGCACACAAGTCTGCATTAACTGCAATAAATAGATTTCTAACACATACCGTAAGAAAAACGAGTAGTTTATTCCTCTTGATTTACTGTACCTCCGAACTCACCTTTCTTTTTCACAAATAACCTGCCTCTGTGTCTTTCTTTTCCCTTTTGTCACCGAGTGAGAAGGTTTGTGATCGCGGACAAGGAAAACTCGGAGCCTCGTACAACATTACTTTTGCTACTTTAGTTGTCGGCGCAACTGGTTTCATGGATATACTGCTGAGTAATAACTACTCCTGGCCCGTCACGTCTTGGCGACATTGAAACCGAAACTTATTAATTAACAACAAGAATCGCCCTGCTTGACTTCCATCGCTATTTTAATTTTTGAAATTTAAAACAAAACCTTTTTCGTGACTGTTTACTGTTGGGTTTTTAAAACGTTTCTTTTTGTTACCGCGTCTTCCTTTTCCTTCGTAAAACATGAGCGCGGCAGTAGTAACACCCTTTTCAGCTCTGGAGGAGATGATTATCCTCCTGGCTGGTATGACAAAGACTGTCTCCCGCTATCGGCTCCTTTCCGTCCATCTGGGCACAACCGTAGACTGTCGACTCCTACGCGAGGAAATGACCGCTCTAAGAAACAAGATGCTCGAGGAAGTGCGCCACAGCCGAGAGAACTTCGTTACCTCCTGCAAAGAGAAAGAGATTGGTCCAGAGCAGGACGAAGCTGACCGGCTTTTCTGCGTTTATCTTGCGGGAATCGAGTTGTTCACACAGGAGCTTCTACGCACCTTTGATCTCTATAAGGTGTTTACGGGGCCAGATCTTCTGTTGGCTACGGGAATGCAAGACTATATACATATGCGTTCTGGAGTGAGGTTTGGGGTGAGGGGGAGAAAGGGGTCAAATTCAGGGCTGGAAGGAAACACTCAGGCATTTCCAGATGAGGTGGAGGACATGTTCATGGCGATTGATGAAATCAAGGAGGCATTGGCGGATCTGCAGGTGGGTTGCTAGGGGTGGGACAAATCGAGTGTAGAAGTGGGGTGTTTGCAAGGATAATCGATTAAGAATTAGCAAGGATTGTCGACAAGATAATCTAGTAAGTGGAAAGAAATGGCGAATTACAACTAAATAAAAATGAGTGAATAATCTGCAAGAATATATAAAAATTATAGGAAATATTTTATTGCTACTAAAATTAACTATACTACTATAATTCCTATAAATTATTTCAATACTACTCTTCATTGGGCAATACATACATATAATTGTATATTTCAATGATATTTTATTATAAAATAATACTCTCAAACGATTAATTCACATACACATAATTGGATTTATTGATGTTTTACTTACTTGTGGACTAACTATTATGTTAAATACAAATGTCGGAATTTGCCGCTTTTATAAATAATTAGACCCTAAAGCTACATTTAATTCTTATCTATAGTTTTTGCTAACTGTTAATTTTCTAAATGGACACATTACTCATCATTTATAATATTTATATACACGTAACTATTGTTTTAAATATTTGTGTTCCTCGTAGGTATAGAGGTAACTACTATGTATAAACGTATGTCCAGATATGAATTTTACTAATTAATCTAAGAAACAGTTAGGAAAAATATTCGTTATATATGTTGCTCAGTAAAACTGTTAGGTAAATTGAATATTATTTATTTTCATTTATTTATTGTTCAATAACATTTATTGATTCTTCTGTGTAAAAATACACAAAGGAGTATCTATTAGTTTACATATTATTTATACCTACTAAAAATATAATTAGTATATATACACATATAAACTATATGTATACTTTAAATATTTATACTAATGCTATATTATGTCAAATAGCCTATATATGAAATTCAGATTCATGAAAAAATGCATTAGATAGAAGCTATTGCATATTCAAAAATGTATTTAAAAATTAAAAATAATTGAAAATGTAATGAAATATAACAATATCACGCAGCCCTTTAACATTAATTCTATTTTTTATATATATACATATCTCTACATATATTTTCATAGGTTATTTGTAAAAAATTAATGTGCAGTTAATTATAAAATTCAGAAACAGCCATTGCTAAACTACTTTTATGAATTGTACATAAAAGACATGAATCAGCTTTTTTTAACTGACTCAATTAACATATGAAATTAGTTTTGTTTGTAAATATCTGTCTAATAATATCTTTAAGAAACAATACTATTATTATTAATAAAGTAATTATGAATGCACTTTGGATCATTAAGTAAGCATTTCTTTACTATAGATAATGTCTTTTACGCCCATCGACCACTTACCAAAATAATGTTGGATATGCTAATTGATAAAATTGAAATTTTTTTATCAGTTTTGTGTTTCACGATAAGGCACCCCCCCACTGAAAAAACCGAGTATATTTAATCTTTGAGATATTACTTCCTTAATTTTGATATCTATTTTTCGAAATGTTATGTATTCCCGTAGTTAGAAACATATTGTTTACTCAGATGTACGTAAACTTTTAAAATTCGTTTTTTAATCTTAGAAAATCGTCGTATTTCATAATCGTCTTTTACGTTTCAGATTTATTTAGATTTATATAATTATCCTATATTTATAATCTGGTGGTTGTTACTCGAAACGATCATAATTATAAGCATAACTTAGTACAGAGATAATACTTTGTTTTCATATTGCGTTACTCGAAACTATTTTCGGACAGTACTAACTTAGGACAAGCGCAGTTTTGAGGTCGGCGCAGAATTTTCAGTGACAAGAGGTCACATCCTTTTTTCCGAGCGTCTTCTAATTTTGTCTTATAACAAAATATTTTGTAAATGTATTAACCTTTGTGCATCATTTACTCGTGTGATTTAAGATATACTTATTATATTATGCTTTGTCTTATTTTAAAGAGCGTGAAGATTTTTAGATACGTGTAAATATTGGAATGTAAATATATTTTTCATTTATTTATTCCATTAGATATCTACAATTTCTATTTTAAAAGCGTGATGTTTTATATTTAAAAAAATCCTTCTGTCATAAATATTAAAACGTATTGTAATTATACTTTTTAGATAACTGAATGATAGTTAAATTATATTGAACTATTTAAACATTAATTAATATTAATTATACATTGTTCGTAATAATTAATATAAACTTAATATCCAAGTAAATTAATTAAAATATAATGTATCTATAACAACAATTTGACTAAATATTTACATAACGAAGTATATAGTTTAATAGAGATTTACAGGGTATAGGGACAGTCATAAGTATTACACAGTGGATGTTCTATTTTAAAATCTAACTTATACTTATGACAGTTTAGAGTAAAGCAATTTCCGAGAATCGTCATATCTTTTGTTTATCTTATCTCCGAAAGATAATAGAGTGTCCAGTAACAGAACTGTATTATCTCACCCCAACTTATGCATATGATAGTTTCGAGTAACGACCCCTGCATAATAAATGAATAATTACGTAATTTATAATAATAACTCACTTTAAATAAATATTTACCTGTATAAATATTTCATTCTTATCTTTGTTAGTAGGTAAAATTATTAATAATTTTTTCCGCTTTAATTTTTTGTTACAAAAATATCTTATGTCTGTTTTTTGTAAAATGTTACACTCTGCAATATCTTTCAATGCGCTACCACATTAGAAACGTCGGAATCATATTAAAAATCATTAAAATCTGCAAAGCCACAATTGTCGCCTTCTGAATGTTTACCTTATACTCATATTTTCGTTTAACTGTATTTAACTTTCGGTTTAGTAAACAATTTGAAAAACTTTCAAAGCACGCTTCCTAAACAAATCATCCCATTTTAATTATATTATCATAAGACGTTAATACATCTATATAAATTCTTTCTAAGGATGTATAACACTATTGCAAAGTCTCATTATTAATTTTTAATATTACCATTTTTATTAACCCTATCCATACCAGGGGGAGGAGGGGGAGGGCGGAGGTCTCCCATTGCAAATGGAGCAATGAAAGTTACGTGAATTTTCTCAAAAATAAAGTTTACTACTTTTGCAGCTATGTGAACTGAGTTTTAGAGCTTGATTCGAACCCGACACGTCTTTCACTGAGCCTCTCTTAAACTTATATCCATAAATTGATAATAAACAGTCTGTCTATTAATGATTGACGTGTGCTGCTGATACTACTATTCCATCTACCTTGAAGCATAGAACAGAATATTATTTTAAAATTAAAATTTGCAAACAGTTAATTAAGTAATAAAAGGGTTTCAGGTAATTACATTTACAGAAAACATACGTGTTAAAATTGTATAATATCAAATATTTGGTCACAAAATATTAATTATATTGATTTGTGCTAACATATATTAACCTTCACCCCCCCCCCGCCCCCCATACTTCCAGGCAAGTGTGAGTATTGCTCCCTGGACAATGACAGCGGACACTGACCAAGTGGTTCCCAACAAGTTTGGCTCGCACAGCAGTCTCGTCTCCTCTGAGGCCGAGGAACCCAGTAAGACCGTCTCAGTCACTCACAGCGCCGTCACTAGCGCTTCTCATACACGAGAAACTCTCTCCCGGGCAACTAGCGGGGCCAATCACGAGCCCTCGCATGAACATGAGATCATCCCCTCGTGCTGTTCACGCACCCGAAAGGCCAAGGTATGGATGGCTGGAGTGCTTATGGTCGTTTTAATGAGTGCCATAGTGCTCATTATCATTATCTGCATTAGTGTGGTCACCCCGAGAACCGATACCAACGGGACAGTCTATGAAACCAGCTTACCCTCTTTCTTTGCGCCATGATGAACGTCATATACCACACACTTTGCGATTTCAGTTCAAAATTTTCGATCTTTACTTTTTGCGTAACTCTATATTTTTCGATCACTATAAAGAGATATTTTAACAATTCAGTCAGTATACCTACCTATTATACAGTATGCACACACTGTATACTGTTTCCGATGCTCTAAGTTATCATATATACCAGCTACTAATCAATACAAGAGTAGTCTTCATACTTTTGATAATTTTATAACATTTTGTGATATAGCGATATTATATTTTCTTCTTTCTCTAGAGCAATATCCTTTTATTTAGCTTACTATGCCGGTAGTTTTACCTACACGAAAGGCATTTAAGCACATTTTGTATATTTAATGTTAATAACCTATGTACAATTCGAGGATATGACATACATTAAATATGTAGTTAATAAGAGGGCCGGTATCTTTTTGGAAATTAACAGATATTGTACACGTTATTTTGTGACTATATATATATATATATTTCTAGCACAGAATTTTAAAACTACAAGAACAAATTTCACAGTATTTGTATTTAAGATTGTGAAACAATATTTGTACACTACTGTTGAATATATACTTTTGGTTACATTTCTACCGAATCGACATATATCCACTTATAATGAACACTATAATTTATTCTTATTTTTAAATTACATATGTAATTATTATTAACTATTTAAATAATTATTCTACTTTGAGTTACTTTATGAATAACATTTTTTTTCGAACATGATGATGTTCCCCGGTATTAAAGTTATTGCATATAAATTGAAGAATTTATATATATATATTTCTATATCTACTAAAAAGTTTTGGAAAAGTTTTCAATAGTTAATTATTCACTTAAATATATTATACGATTCTTTAATAAAAGAAAATATTTGCAATTTTCAAAATATCGCGAGAAATTTCTTGAGTTGAGATGGTTAACAGATTGAATCTCAATTAATGGCGTTATAGATATAAAGCAATAATTACACTGTTGATGGATATAATTCTTCTTTGTATGATATCCTTCACGGCCGCCAAATCTTTGTGATATATATATATATATATATGGTTAAGGAAACATATTATAACAGTTTAAAACATTATATTTTCGGTCTGTCAATATATAAAGCAATTGAAATAAAACAATGCAAAGTAAACTTATTTATAATTCTATTTTGCGCTATTACACTAATTCAATCTATAATAA
>JAYRBW010132078.1:0-15891 GCA_036023295.1 Invenusta paracnida
TAGTAATCATCACGTTACTCACATTACAAAATGTTCAATTGTTATTTCACGCTTGTAAGCCTATTCATTGGTAGCAATCAAAACAGCACAAATGTCACTCACAGAGTGAACAATTTCTTTTAGATTACATGCTATTCTTAAAAAGTATTTTTTCCTTAATTTTTTTAGATTTTAAATTTGTTCATAATGTTTAAATATTGTTCATACAGTATTTAAAATGTAGTTTTTATAGTGCATATAATAGATAATATGTATATATAAAAGGTTTATAATGCAATCGTTTTTTATCTTTTGTATTTTAATGAATACGAAACTGAAATATAATTTGTAATTATCAAATGTTTAGCTAAACAGTTTACCTTTTTCAAATATATAATAACTTGATCATATTCCCTTGTTGACTTTCGCTCTAACTATGATGTTTGTATGATATTTTTTCAGAAATCTCATTAAACAAACTGCCATCCACGCACGATAAGACTTATTTCAAAGTCAGTTTTGTAAGAAACATTTGTCCAGTGTCATAATTAAACACAATGTTGGACATACTGTGAGAAAATCCATTTAAATATGAAGATACTCAATCTGTTTACTTACATCTGCAGTATTCTATTATAATTGTGTAAATTAATGTTGTACGTTTCATTTGTACTGATATTCATGTTTATTTATTGTATCATGTCACATTTTTTTACTTCATTTTATTGAGTAGATTTCATTGTGATTATTTGTTATTTTTCATTAAAATCATGGATTACACGTTTCTCATTTCTTGATTTAGACTGTTTTAAAAAGCTTAACTCTTTGTTTTACTTCTTGAGATGTAACCGGTATTATTAGTGCTCTGCTTACTTGATTGATATGCATGTTACAATTAGGGTAGAATTAGCTATAATTTATGAAGTTAACATAGGCAGAATTTTTAGATACAATTCATATTAGTAATTATTTAAACAATTGAGTATATCAATGACTCCGAATAATAGCCACGAAAATTGATTTCATAAGTTTATTGATAAATAGACGTATTTAGTGCATTATATTCAGATATTGTCATTAAATCACAATTGAATTGAATTTTGCATTTGTTAATTTAATGTAAGTATTGATAAATATTTAGTTTTGGTCTTTCAAGTATAACGATCAAATTGCATGCAACAAACAATTAGTACCTATTACAAGTTCTCACAGATGTTAAATGTGTCGGACACGGAAAACACAATTATTTTATGTTTTTCTTTTTTATGATATACGAAGATATGGAAAACACTTTTTTGACATAAATATCACTTTCGTGCATGTATACCTTTGTGTCTTTACTTGTCTGCTTTTCAATCTTCGCAAATGTTTTACCGAAATTATTATCACATCCAAATTGTTGTATTGCATTTTTAGTAATTTGGTTTTCTCCATTATCTTACTACTAATAATAAATATTTATTTTCAGTTTATTTATATAAAATGTATTTATTTATTTATTTCAGCGTTTGATTCGGCCTTGTTGTTCATCAATTTTATATGCATCTTGTAAGTGACATTTATTGTTTAACATTGTATCCTGTATAACAATATGAAATCCGAAAGCAGAACTAAATATCAATTCTTGCTACGATCTCATGAGTGTCTTTTATCTAATATATTATATACTGTTATTTATTAATTCATTATTATATTTAACACAAAAAGTAATATATGCCTACAATTTTTATTTTATAATTTTGCTTGTTCAAATTCTGGTTAATTAACCGTATTTTGGTGCAAGAAAGTTTAAATATAATTTATACAATGAATTATGAAATTCATTTAAAAATATACAGTGAAGCTTTAAAAGGTATTTTTATTTTTTCTACAAAATATAATTCTGAATTTAAATAATGTACACTTTTTGATGGTTTACTTTTATGTCCTTGTCTGACTTTTAATCTTTGCAAATATTTTACTGAAATTATTATCAAAACTAATTTGTCGTCATATTTATTTAGTATATTAATTCGCTCATTGAACCCAATAATAAAAAATATTTACTCAAAAATGTATAACTATTTATTAAGTTCAAATGATTTGACTGGTTGATGATTTATATTTAATGTTTTCTTTCTACGTTTGATTTGGCCTTGTCAGTCAAGTGTCATTAACGTCATATTAGTCTTGTAAATGATATTTTATTTTTTACATTTTACCTATACACTGTTAAAAATAAGAAATAAAAAAAATGTGCATCAACTTTTTACATCTTGTAATTTTGTAAATTTACATCGGTCTAAACATGTAAAATTTCAATGGAGATGTAGTGTTGTTACACATTCTTTCCGTGTTAATTGTCATCTTTAAATAACCCACACAAACAATACATTATAGCAAATTCAAAACATATAATACAAGTAATAATTATAATTGGAGTTATAATAGAAAGTTATGCATAATACAAATGGAATGTTATAATACATAAAACGTGAAAATCTAACATTTAAATCAATAATTTGCTTATCTAAACTATTTATAATTACAATTGGGTAACCTTTGTAAAAACAGTCGAGCTTTGGTTCTTGTGTCAGAAATTATGAAATTATGATTTGAAAACACACTAAAAGCATAAAATAAATAAAAATGTATACTTTATTCACAGAAAATATACGGTACAGTTTAATTTATAATAAATCCTTGTTATGTTTTTATACAAAGCTGGTTTTGTAATTCAGAACCTTAAAAAGCAATTATATGATTAATATAGTATACAAATTGAACTAAGTGAATGCATTAGTCAAACATCTGGTAGTAAATTTTAAGACTTTTCGATAAACACAAACACAAAAGGATGCCAAATATATTATATGTATGTATAAATTATATACTATGCATATATTTTAGCTGTATTCGACATATTTTTATAGCAAAATCGTACGGATTGAAATAGAATAGCGCTACGATTATTCAAACAGTATAACACATTCACGAAATTTTTGTGAACACCAGACTACGCACTCTAATTAACTATTTTTGTCTACTATATAAAGCATATATGAGAGAAGCTTATGTAGGACCGGACTATGTAACTATCTCCTCAGTGCAGTTGTGATTGGAAAATGACAATATTGGAATATCGTTATTATTATGAATCCACCGCCAGGATAATTTTCTGTGTTGGAAAGTTATCACTTACCGTTTTTGCGTACTTGCTTTTTATGTTTTCCGAACTAAAGCAATCTATCAAGCTTTACTCCAAACAATTCGATGTTACTGTACTGTGTTCTCATCGACCTTCACAGATTTAACCACTTCGCTATCCTTGGTCAATTATGAGACCCTCATTATTTGAATGTTCTTATCTGCTACTGCCATCATGTCGGCATTTACTTGTGCTTTTCATCTAACTTTTATTGATTTATTGTCTTATCGGTGAAAGTACACCAACTTGTGTTAGTCATGCCCTAAATGGATTTCAATTGTACGTATTACCCCAATATTTCAATCGGCATCACAATTTCTTCGAAAAAAAAGTCATAATTATTTATTCATTAAATAATTTATTCACACTTTTAGACACATTTTGTAATACATACACGATTTTTACATTTAATTATGTGTAATGTTTCTCTATTTCCAGGTCACATTGAATAATGCGCACTACACAGGACAAAATAACCAAGTGTAACCTGTGTCATAAAGTGTTTCCTTGTTATAGTGCATTAAAATTGCATTTTAATACACACACTGGAGATAGACCCTTTAAGTGTCGTATTTGTAACAAAGCATTTACCCAGATGTCCCATTTAAAAGTGCATATTCGTAATCACACTGGAGAGAGACCCTTTAAATGTCATCTTTGTAAAAAAACATTTGTCAACACGTCTAATTTAAAGTTGCATATTCTTACTCACACTGGAGAGAGACCCTTTAAATGTCATCTTTGTAAAAAAACATTTTTCAACACGTCAAATTTAAAGTTGCATATTTTTACTCACACTGGTGATAGACCCTTTAAATGTCATCTTTGTAAAAAAACATTTGTCACTACGTCCAATTTAAAGGTGCATATTCGTACTCACACTGGAGAGAGACCCTTTAAATGTCATCTTTGTAAAAAAACATTTATCCACAAGTCCAATTTAAAGTTGCATATTCGTGCTCACACTGGAGAGACACCCTTTAAATGTCATCTTTGTAACAAGGTATTTTCACGAAATGAAAACTGTAAGGAACATATTCTTTCTCACACAAAAAAGCTTTACAATTGTATTGTCTGCAATAAAACTTTTACAACTTCTTCGTCACTTAGTAATCATCATGTTTTACACATTAAAAAATGTTCAATTGTTATTTCACGCTTGTAAGCTTATTTATTGTTAACAAATTCAAAACAGAACAAATGTCATTCACACAGTGAACAATTCCTTTTAGATGTTATGCTATTCTTCAAAAAAAAATCTTTCTTGATTTTTTATAGTTTAAATTTATACATAATGTTTAAATAATGTACACACATTATTCAAAATATGGTTTTTATAATGCATATAAAAGATAATTTACGGAAAAAATGTATATATTAAAGGTTTATAATGCAATATTTTTTGATTTTGTGTATTTTAATGTATATGAAACTGAAATATAATTTGTAATTATCAAATTTTTTGCTAAGCAGTCTCTTTTTTTCAAATATGTAATCACTTTATCATATTTCCTTGTTGATCTTCGCTTTAACTATGATGTTTGTATGACATTTTTTTTCAAAACTTATTAAACATACTGCTACCCACGCAAGATAAAACTCATTTCAAAGTCAGTTTTGTAAGGAACATTTGTCCAGTGTCATAATCATACAAAATGTTGGACATACTGTGAGAAAATCCATTTAAATATGAAGTTTCTCAATCTGTTTACTTACATCAGTATTATATTTTAATTGCTTAAATTTATGTTGTACGTTTCATTTGTATTGATATTTATGTTTATTTATTGAATCATGTCACATTTATTCCACTTCATTTTATTGAGTAGATTTCAATGTGATTATTTGTTAGTTTTCATAAAATCATGGATTACACTTCTTTTTTCATGATTTAGTTTTAAAAAGCTTAAATCTTTGTTTTCTTAAGATGTAAACAGTATTATTAGTGCTATGCTTACTTGATTGATATGAAAGTTACAATTTAGTGTAGAATTGGTTATAATTTATTAGTTTAACCAGCAACTCTACATATCTTTGTTTATGGCAGGACAATATATGTATTGTTGTATAATATGTTTCATTTTTCAAAATCGAACGAAGATAGTTGATTTGGTATTATACATATATTCTATGTCATAAGAAGCCCACATTTCGTTTTATAAATGAATTTTTAGATACACTTAATATTATTAATTATTTAAACAATTGAGTAATTCAATGACGCCGAATAATAGTCACATAAAAATATATTTCATAAGTTCATTGATAAATAGTTGCATTTAGTGCAAGATATGCAGATATTGTCGTTAAATCACAATTTAATTTAATTTTGCATTTGTTAATATAATTTAAGTGTTGATAAATATTTAGTTTTTGTCTCTCAAGTATAACGATCAAATTGCAAGCAACAAGCAATTCATACCTATGACAAGTTCTCACAAATGTTAAATGTATCGGACAAGAAAAATTCAATTATTTTATATGTTTTCTATTTTTATGATATACGAAGATTTGGAGAACACATTTTAGTATTTATATTTTATCCAATGCGCTGCATATTTATGAATCGACTGAAATTCTATTTTACTTATAATTATTAAAATACTGTTTATTCAAATCTACCATTAACAAAGTTTGATGCCTACAACTATATTCAAATCAATTGCTAATAATAGGTTTCTTTATTTCTTCCACAAATACGAGGGGGCTTCAATAAGTTCTCGGACTCAATATAGTTTCATGAACAATACAAATATTTAAGATATTGGTGAACATTTCAAGTCAATATCTTCACGGATACTTTTATAATTCAACTTTTGAAAATCTAAGTTAAAATGGTGCTAGAAAGATTACAAAGAAGGCAAATTTTAACCTAAAATTTCAAAAAGTGTAATTTTATCCAAAAAAGATATTTTATCAGATGTAAAAATGCGGTGACTGTTAAGGACAATACTTTGTGAAGTTATAAAGTTCATATTGAAATTTAACTTTAAATAAATTATCCACTTTAGATAAAAATTATAATATTTGAAATTTTGGTGTTAAATTTGTCATCTTTCTAGCACCATTTTAACTTAGATTTTCAAAAAATTAATTATAAAAGTATCTGTGGAGATATTGACTTGAAATGTTCACCAATATCCTAATTATTTCTATTGTTCATGAAAATATATTGATTATAGGTCTAGGGGGTTGCTTTAATATTGAGTTCGAGAACTTATTGATGCCCCCTCGTATAATACTTAATTTCAATTATGTACACTTTCTTGGTGGTCTACTTTTATGTCTGCATTTTAATAATCGCAAATGTTCTATTGAAATAATTATCAAAATCAATTTGTCGTAATACTGTTTTAGTAATTTATTTGTTCGTTGACCCTAATAATAATATATATATATATTTTTTAAATGTTAATTTTTTTTCAAATGTTTTAATTTGTTGATTATTGTCTACTTTATTTATTTAAGCGTTTGATTCCGTCTTGTGGTCCATCAAGTGTCTTTCCATTTCATATTCGTCTTGTAAATGATTTTTTTTTTTGTTGCATTATTACATTAATAGCAATATTAAATCCGAAAGTAGAACTGAATAGGCATACTTGCTTTGACCTCATTGGTTGTTATATCTACCACAATAAAGAATATATATAAGAAAAAACAAAGGAGTCTTCAGATACTTATTTGATATATTGTAGACGTTTTGCCTTACGGCTTCCTCAGAGCACAACTAAATAAAAGTTTTATGGAGATTGATAATATACTACAGTGGGTACTCAATACATACTCATCGTTCAGTATGTAGTTAAAATACCCAAAAATAATCTGATGGGAAAGCCTGAAAGTTCAATAAGTCGAGTGCATTATAGATACGAGAATTAGAGAATTAGAGAACAAGAAACATATTAATTGTTGTAGTCCAACACAGCCATTCATCAGAGTATCTTTCCAGGCTTTTGATATATATACTGCCTCGACAACTCTCCTTTTGTAATCTTGTGTTAGCTTGATATTTAGAATTCTCCGGGTTGTAGACTGTAATATATTAGATTCGGAGTGGTTATTATTAAAGTGATCATAAATAGCACTTCTAGGTGGACTGCTCTTTAAGTATCATGCTAATTGGTCTGATTCTAATCATATTTGAACCTCGTCCAGACTTTGTTCAGGAGTTACGGTGGGTAACCGTGTTTTAAATCTTTCCTAAACTTTGTTAATGGAGTATTGTTAATCATGGGTGTCTTCCACAAACTTTTATTATTTGGCTATGTAGTTATGTATCGATGTCTGTGGTGTCTTCTTATACCGAAGAGGTCCATATATCTTATAGTCCGATAATAGCGCCTAATGTCAGTCCGTATCTTTTCTTTCGATCTATGCCCTATTGAGTACATATATCAGGTAGCGAGATATATTGACAGTTCTAAGCTATAGTGTTTGCGGAAGTATGCAAACTGATTGTGCTCATTTTATGATAATATACACTGCATAGCACGGAGTAGGTACAGAGACGAAAGAGCTATTAGCTGATATGAACATCCTTTTTATATAAGTGTACGTGCGTCATTTAATTTAATAAAAATAAAGTGATCTTGCTAGATTAATCAAATGGCATTGCGCGTTCAAATTGTTTCCAATATAAATATTTTTATCATAAAATCTTGAAAGCTATATTTATCATAATTTATTTCCTTTTTGAGATATATTGAGTGTTAACAATTGCAATGGGATGAAATAAAAGTGATTTAAATTTTTTTTAAAGTGTCCAAGAAAATTTATATGAACATGTTAGAAAAATGCAGAATAGTTATTCAACCTTGTGTGCCGTAATTGTCTTTCAAAGACGGCTGTCGAGTGGTCGTTGTCTCCTATTGTGAGTACGAGCGATTAATATACTGATGTGGAATACAATTGTGGCCACTGGTTTAATAAGCAGTATAGCATAGTAAAGCGACTGATGGACTTAGTCAAGGATTCCTGTATTGTAACTTTTTGGAATTATAGTAATTATACAGGAATCCTTGACTCAGTAAATGTGTCCTTTCCCGGTCAAAGTGTGTTTTGTCGATTGACAGAGATTGTAGAAAAGTTGTATCGTAAATTATATAAAATATGTACATAAATGTAAATATATAAATACTCGTATTTTTGCATACTTGGCTGTAACAATTTGTACATGCATCATGAAGAATATATTATAAGCAGCCGCATTTTAGATTAATGTTACTGACTATGATGGAGCACAAAAGCCAATTATGCATTGCGTCGGTGTCCTATCGCACGTGTCTTGTCACTATTCCACAGGCTGGTAACTTATAGTAATCATTATTTATCATTTCAAAGACACACAAAGAGTTGAGAAAAACGTTGAATGTTTGAAACTCTGATTTACTTCTTATAGAACATTATAACATTGAAGCATAAATTGTTTATTTCTGAATGCTATTGATTACAATGGTAATGCTTTTGATATGATTAGATTTTTAATTTGTATCACAGAACTGCATCACACAGCATGGCATTAAAGATTTAACTATTAGCATTATTGAATTTACTAACTCAATAACAGAAATTCAAATGTGCCAATTTATTACGTCCACAATACTAAAATCAATAACTTCGATGAAGAATTCATTGACTGCCTTGAAGTCTCAAATAAATCAATGTCAATAATGAAATTTAGATTATAACGAAATTGATATTTTAAAGTATTTATGGGGAGCAATCCTCTCCTAACAAAATTGATTTTGTATCTACTGTGATTTGTTACTAAAAGTATTTTCGGGTTAAAAAGTAAAATCCTCAGTACACACTTTATATATGTCAAATATTTATTGACAAAATCAACATTTTTCGCTATCATTTTAATAACACAAAAACATTACTTGATCATCTATCCCAACGCTCCAGAGCTCGAACTTGTCCACCCTTTCAATTGATCTGAGTGTTGAATCTCGTAGAGAGATAAACGCATCTGCTAGATAGTAAAACAATAAAACACACGCAGCAGTATCCAAAATAGAAACACAAATTATATTTCAAATAATTTTTCCCTATTTTGTAGACCTATTGGCTTTTGAATTAATCGGCGCTGTCTCAATCTTGGTCTTCGAAATTCTCTAGGTACCTGGTGTCTTTCTCTCCAAATTATATCCTGACCCCCTTCCTCACGCCTATTCTCCTCTTCTCTAGGTACCTGGTGTCTTTCTCTCCAAATTATATCCTGACCTTCCTCACGCCTATGCTCCTCTTCTCTAGGTACCTGGTGTCTTTCTCTCCAAATTATATCCTGACCTCCTTCCTCACGCCTATGCTCCTCTTCTCTAGGTACCTGGTGTCTTTCTCTCGAAATTATATCCTGACCTTACTCACGACTGTTTCTCAGATTATGACGTAAAATGTAATATGACGTAGTCATATTACCGGATTGCTGATTTATGCGTCATAATACCGTTGTCCGATTTTCAATTAGATTCAATTAGAAAACGGTAAGCTTCCTGTAATATTGCGTATTATTAATTTATTTTTAATCGATATCTACTTGACATATTTTAGTTATAAGTTCAAATTCAAATTATTTATTAAAGGCAAATATTTGCAAACTTCAGTTCAATATCAAATACAGTAATATAAAAATTGCCAAGCAATATCGATTTAATATCTGTAAATTATTGCTATAATCATTTCATATTCATTTTATGCATCACATTGTAAATTTTATTAACAGAGATCGTTCTATTTCAATAAAATGTATATAAATTAGTTATCTATAAAGTATTATAAAATATTTATTGTAAATTATTTAACATACTTTTTTTTATGAAAATAAGACTGTTTATTTATTAATAAAGATAAATATATAATAATATAAATTATTCCATTTATTCAAAAATTTTACCAAAAATCTTTCTAGATTATTAAATTAGTCAAGTCACCTAAGTACATAGCTTATAGACGTTGTAAAGTTTGTTTACCTATATAGGAAGGAGTATTTTTTTATAAATGGATACGTACATAAAAAACGTGATAGTTCAATATACAATGTACCTACCTACGATTAGGAATTCTAAAAATACAAAATTTTATAAATCAACTAAACTTCTCGATTGATTTAAATATACATTTTTCATTGAGATTTGAAATTTGTGTAGATATCAGTAGCTATAACTGGTAACAAAAATTTGTAAAATAAAATATGAATGTCACATAATTTGCTGCCAAAAAAACTGTATTATATAATACACTTTATTAGCGACTAACTAAAATAAATTACATTTTGATTACTAATAGTTGCATTATGTTTGTCTTTTAGTATCATATTTTATGAGATATGTTATTTTTAAATATGATAATAGGTTTTAATTCGAAACCATACTTGTCTAACTAAACTATTCATTCAGATTTTAATTTATATTCGTATAATATTTTGCTTACAATAAACCTAGATGAATTCTGATGACCCAAAAAATATTTTTTTTAATTAGAAGATTCATTCACCCAGAAAAACCCTCACATGTTACTTATCCTATGTTTCAAACAGTTGATATAAATGTTGCAAAGTGGTGAAGATAATGTGCGCAAACTCGTCATCGTAACCTCTCAAAAGTTAATACAAAACTAATATTTAGAACCATAATAATAAATATTTATACATTTTAATTGTTTCATCCCAAAATGCAACGATTTATCTAAATTTATATACATAATACTTAAAATTATTGCATGTCTGTGACGTATGTACCTATCTATAATAATTATATAAATGTTCATCTTTTAATAAATTTATTATACATATAGGTGTTTCGATTTTGATACAATTGCATTTTATCGTATATACATATTTGCTTCATTAATTTAAATTCAAAATTTTATATTTAAATATTGTATCCATTATATTATATTATAATCGGTAGCTAGTTTAAAAATAAAATATGTATAATGTCTTAATAACACTCAAAATATACGTAAAAAATATTCAGTAATCAAAATTTTATTTACAAAATTAATCTTATTCATCAAACATATAACATTATTATACAATACTTTTTGTGAGAATTATGGCATCATAATATACTAAATTTGATAGTGATGAAATGTACAAAATGACTTGATTCATTAGACTACAAAAATAGTAATCAATGTGTTCATAATCAGTTTTCGTAATTTACGATCTGATTTGTCAAAATTAAAAGAAGGAATATTGTTAGATTTCACAACAGTACATTTAAAAAATATATTAACAAGTCTTTGAGGAATAGATAATATGTCAAGGTCAGTATGCTGATTACCATTAACAGTATCATGAATATGTAGAAAGAGTTTTTACAAACAAGTTCCACAAGTAATAACATTGCAGGACTTGAAGATAGCGACGCACAGTTCTGTAAAAATAAAGGAGCCAATCTTGAGAATGTGATAAGCAACCTCGATTCACTAAATCAGTAAACACTGAGACAGAAGATGTTAGTAGATCACATTTTGGGAGACATTCTTTGAAGGCGATGTATCCAGCTGAAAAGTATAGACCGGCTCGTTCCTCCTCTAAAATATGTTGGGTGTTTGCACACAGTCGTCAAGGGCCATTAGTTCATTGTCTATAAACTCTTTCATGCAACACTCGGATCGATGAGTTGTAAAGTTTGAGCCATTCTCAGTCAATTTGGAATACAACTTCATTCGGCGGAATCTGGCGCTTGATAAAACTTGGTCCACAGACAGATGGTAGCAGCCTCCATTCAATTACCTGAAAAAAAGATTGAATGAAGGATCTATTATATAATATTAAAGCAATAATTATAGAGGTAATTAGAAGATTTAAGGAATACAGATGTAGAAGGCATAACTATAATAATAATAATACAGACACAGAGTTTAATAAAAATAGCTGTGCTTGTCCGAAATTAAAGTGTTAATATTAGCCACCAATTTTGTATTGATATTTATGAAAGTTACATGAAGCTGACATATGTTTAGTTGTTTTACAATATTTTATTTATTGTACAGTTAGTGTAACTATGTACCGAAATATATTGAAAAATCTGACAGTGGTGTATCCAAGGAGAGGGGGGGGTTGCTTTGGATGTTCGAAAATGTTCTATGCTACGTATTTCAAGATTTAAGTATGAAAAGTGTTATCAATTGTCACAGTAGCTTCTAATTTCTTATCTATTATATAGTATATGTCCACATAGCTTTCCTCCACTTTAACCAAAAGATTTCATGCTATCTCTATATCACACTTTGAAATACTATCTTTGAAGTCATTCTAAGATTTAATGACATCAAATTAAATGCTTCCATTTCGTCTGGAACAGCTGATCTCACAGGTGAAGAAAGTTTCTCATTCACTACATCTCTTCTGGCTGGTATTTGATTTGGAATACATGATTTTGTTACATTAAGGAAAATAGAAGGAAGGTATTTCGGCGCATATGACCATAGTTATATATATTTTTTAAATCTTTTGGTCAATGCTTAATACAGACAGCTGAAAATTTGGTAACAGTCTTAACAGTGTTTTATACCTTTTCGTTTTATTATTTTCTCAAAAAAAACTCACTATTTTTCGTTTGTAATGTTTTTCAAACTATAATCTTCATTAATCCTTCCTTTCCACATCTTATTGAAAAAAATGCAGTAATGTTTGCTGAAAACATGATATGCATTTTAATTTACTCATTTTTGCCTATTAACATAGGCACGTTTGAACTTACAAAGTAATGATAACTTAAATCTCGCCAGCCTTTATTTTTTCGTTTTCTTATTTTTTCTTTAGGTCAATCTTGCAGTTCATACTCTAAGATCTTCAGTTGCCACGACAATTCGCTTCCTTCGATAAATTAGAGATGCCAGTCTCTCAGGTTCTGAATGCACCGAGAACTGGATTCTTCTGATCGACCACATGTTTGATATATGCTCAATTCGGGGAGTACTTACTGCGCAGGCTACAAACAAGCACTCAACAAGATGCTCTGGTCAACGTATCGTAGATTCTCGTCGCTCAGCGGGTCCGTATTCTCGGAATGATCATTTCGTTGACAAGTGTCATTGCCTTGGCCACCATTATATTAGAGAAAACCCCATTCTCTTATTTCGTCTTACCTACAAGCTCTCACAAGACATTCTAGAGTTGCTGATTAGTTCGATCAGAAGAGTTGGTGGGTGGAACAACAATCCTTCTGTGAAGCAGCTGGTTTACATTTTCCGACGGATTTTGTCGCGCTGTGGGGTGAATCCAGCACTCACTGGAAATTGTTGACCCCAAGATGGAACGGAACTCCTCACCATCGAAACCTCCAGTAATTCTGAGAGTGAGCCGCACTTTTTGAACGATGTCCCACACCTGACCCATTTTCAGGAAAACGTCACGTCCACATATCAGGTTGAGTGGTTCGCTCACTGTTTGACAGGATGGATTGCAGTGATTGTCGTTCAGCCTAAGTAGAACAAGTGGGTGCTACAGATGCAGACTTACACCTTATTCAGGTCAAGGGCCTTGTGAGATTATCGCTGCCTGTTCGAATTGTAATCAAGGAGACTGAAAAGGTTCTTCGAACATGTCCCTTTCACTTCTTTACAATTGCACCCATCAAGTCAGCTTTTATTCATCGCCTCATTAGTAAAGCCATATTTCACCATCCTCACTTTTCTCTGTTATCCTTTGACTTCTTCAGTGATCACCGATTGAGCTGTATTAAACTTCTTATTTTGACATACTTTAACCTCCGACAGCACCATTTTGCCAAGTTGCACAACTTGCAAAATCAGAGAACCCAAATTCGCCAATCTCACAATAAAACAGTTTTATTTCAGGGGCAATAACTTTTTCTAAAACATATACATATCTATTTATAGTTGTTTACCTATTTTATTATCTTTCAACACTTCCCATATATGTAAATATTTAATATAATTTTAAAATACTATGACCTGTTATTAGTAGATGTATTTATTGTCCATGAAAGGAATCTAGATTTTTTCATATTATATATATGTTACTGAAGAGTACGTACTCTGGCATAACACATTTTATTATGTATTAGACATCTTTTAAATTGTCTTTAACTATGTACTCGAAATTTAAATTCTCCTTATTGAGCATATTTTATAAGCATTTATTTCGTATACCTTGTAGACCTTTAGATACCTTCGAACTGCCTTTTATACATGAGCCACATTTTTGTTTATATATAGTTCAATTATGCTACTTTATTATTGGTTTTTGACCTATGTAGAATTTGTTATTCCTAATATTATTGTACTGAGACTTTTAATATTTTTTTAGTACGCATTTTTATTATTGTATATATATTATATGCATTTTTCTACTTTATTGCAATAAAATGTGTACTGAAAATATGAATCCATAATTTTATGAAGACTTTTGAAATACATTATTTTAATTTACATTAATTAGTGTATTTTAGTATTATGCCAAAGTGCGTAACAGTTTAATTTTTGTCTATGCGAGCTAAATTTTCTAGTTAGTATTTCATTTTACAAATATTATCTTACTATAATTTAATTGTATTTTCTTCACTATTTAGCTTCCCTAGTTTTGAATTATTCAGCAAAATTTGAAAGTTAATGTGAAAAATAATATAAAACTTCGAAACCTTAGATTAAACTATAACGCGTGTTTCATTTAGGTGTAATTTTCTTAATACTTTTAATATTATTTATTAATTTTAGATATTTGCATTTAGAATGTAAAACGATATTAGTGCAAAATGATAATACGTTTGTATATATGCAAATAAATTAATGCTTGCTTATTAAGCTTCAAATGATGAAACGATATCTATGTCTTTATTTATTATAATACATCCCAGTGGTTCGAAACCTAAATATCCTAGAAGGTTCCCTAAAAGGTCACCTAAAAGGTCTGACCAAGACTTAAAAGGTTACCTTGGGAGACTTTATAGGTATGTTAGGTCACCTATAAGGAAACCTAGGGCACCTATACGTTTTTGAAGGAAACCTAGGCCACCTATAAGTAATAATTAAGGAATCTTAGGTCACTTATACGTTTTTGGAGGAAACCTAGGTCACCTATTAGTAATAACCGAGGAATATTAGGTCGCCTAGATACGTTTTTGAAAGAAAGCTAAATCACCTAAGTTATAATAAACACGTTTACATTGTGAAATCTGACATAAAAATATGGATGTTACAAAAAATATAATGTGTATAATTTACCGATAAATATTATTTAAACCAACCTACTACATCGTTAAGATAAATTGAAAATCCTTTTTCAATTACAAAAGAGATGCATTTATTAAATACATACAGTGAACGTTTATTATATGTACAATGGCACAATAAAGTTTATTCGGATTTATTCAGCTTGACAAAATCAAGCCCCTTTTGGTTGACGGCCAACTTGGCTTCCCCCCAGCCCTGTGGAAATCGGAGATTGACGACTTCTGAAATAAATAAAAAATATTAAATTAAATAAGTAAGCTTTTTACTTTAACCCTAATCCTTTCTTTGGGTAAAAATAAAACATTTTAAAGCGATGGAAACTTTATAAATGTGGTACTGGGGCCAAATTTACTCCACAGAAAGGATTAGGGTTAATATTATCACGTTTACTCATATAAAAATGGGAAAGGTCAGAGTACAAACTATAAAAAAATTCTATAACAATCTATGATAAAATAAACGAACATCTTTTAAGAAATGCTTAATGAAATACTTAAATAAATGCCTAATGAAAAAACGCC
>JAYRBW010132089.1:0-15891 GCA_036023295.1 Invenusta paracnida
AAACGAAAGCCAGGAACCGAACTCCTCAAACTAAAAAAGTTGAAATGATATTGATAGGAAGTACAGCCATTAAAGATTATTATATAAAAAGGGTGCCACGATTTAAAAAAAGTTAAAATGATATTGATGATACATATAGTACCTACCTACAGCTAACAAAGAAATTGACATAAACATGGCGTCAAAATGTAATTGTTTAATACAGTTTGTTTAAAATGCATAAATGTATATATCAATATGGAAAATAGGTATACATCTAAATTGTAAAATTCATAAAAATATGACAATAATTATTGAAAAAATCGTGGCAATGGTATAATTATATTATTGTACAGTGTTATACCAATTAGCTTACTTAAAACAACTTTTTTGTGTTATTACTAACACTCACAACAGTGTAGTAGATAATATATCACCATTCTTCTATCATGTAAGTTATCAACAGATATCAACATAGAAAAATATCCGAAAATTCTTTTGCATTCATTGCTGTCTCTTGCATAGATAGATGGAGTGTAAGGTGAATTGCATAATTGTGTGTATTTGAAAATGGAACTAAAAAAAATTCTGAGTGTGTTCCTTGTGTCGTTGATGCAGTTTTCTGATTGTGCTGCCGATGTATAGGAGATCGCACATAGTGCATTTTAGTAAGTTAAAGCAGTTAGATTTATGGCATAGTTTGCTGTATTTACAATTAGCCAGTTCGAGATTTCTCTTAGTAACCGCTTTTCTGAGTACGTAGGGTCTTCGATTGCCTGTACACACGCACAGGTAGGTCGTGGGTTTTGAAAATCTTCTTAATTTTAGAGTCTATCGGGGTCAGCTGAGAGGAATGGAAAATTAAAGTAAGCATGTTTGATTTCTGAGTTTGTTTTCGTTTTTTTCTTAGCTTTTTTGAAGGGACTACTACATATAACTAAAGTATTCCCTGGTTTTTTGTTCTTAACGATTTTCTAGAAGTGAAGCCGTTCACATTTTCGAAACACTCAACTCCCAATATCCCTCTATCAAATTAGAAATTGAACATCGGATGAAACAAATAGTCTAGCCCTCTTATATTTCAAGTTACACAATCGAGATGTGTAGCTTTCGCTAGGTAGCGAAAGCCTCAGGATATTTTCGTATGAATAATCTTTGTCTACTTTAAAGTAGCTAAAGCTACCATCGAGGACTACGGGATAATCAGGACTGTCAACTAGGCATTTAGTGTTAATTTCCCGTAGTCCTCGGCTACCATTTATAAGCTAAAGCTACAACATAAGATCGCAACAACTATAGTTTCGTTTCATTTTTTAAATTTTAAAATTGATTAAATAATTATTATGGAAAGTGATAATCAAGAATCGGATGTATCTTTAGACGTAATAGATGGTGATATAATAATTACGGAGAATGATACCTTAGTAGAGATGATAAGAAAATATCCTATTTTATTAGAAAAAAGTCAATTGCCTGAGACGAAACTAAAGAAAACAGAAGCAATGAAAGAAACTATCAATGCTATCTATCTAACACATGGCAAAAACAAGATGAAAAGCAAATCTCCAAAAGACATCTCAATATGAAGCAAAAAGTAAAAATGAAAACTGATTAAAAAAACGGTGTATAAAAAAATTATGTTGCATGATAGTTGGGAAAAGGCTTTTTTGAACTACTGAATGCAGACAAAAATTCCACATATTCTAAATTAATGGGGGCAGTGAGCAGTAATACAAATGTAAATAATAGTAGTATAGTTGCAACAAAAAACCATTGGTAGATCAAAATACATGCCCAACTACAAGTGTTATTTGCAATATAAAAAAAAACTACTGGTGAAACAAATATAATTTTTCAGAAGAGACAGAAGAATATAATTTTGATGAAATCAATACCAAATTCTTTGCTGGACTACTATGAAACTAATGAAACAAAATGGCTGAATACTGGTATGTTATTTATATATTTTTTACCTAAAAATGTTATATATATATTATAATATATTATATACATTATATATATTCATATATTATATATTGCATATTATATTACATATATACATATTATATATATTCAAACTAATTTAATGTTAGTATATACTGTTACTATATAATACTGTACACATTGTAAAATTATAAATATTTGATTCTATTATTGTACCTTCCTATTTAATCACAATTGTGTATTATTGGCAATAAAGCCACTTTATTATTATTATTATTATTGTTCTTATATAGGTATTAATATAGGAATATATATATTTAAAAATATATAATTATAGTAATCACTATAATATTTTCTATTTTAGCTGAATTACAAAGAGTTGTTCTCCTATTGCAGTATCATTTAAACAGAAAGAAGGAATTTGACCAGGTAAAATATTTGATTAAAATTAATCTATTTAGATTTTTCATCTTTTGATAAATTTATATATGAATAACTATTTCTATTTCAGGGTTTACCTAATCCCAGTTCCTGTCAAAATCAAAATAAAGAAAATGAAGACTGTGCAGATACTGATAGTAATTAACAAACTAACTATAACTAACTCATTTTTTTGTATCAATTGTTTTTCTGTGTGTGTGAATATTTGAACAAAATTAATCTATATAGATTATTCATCTCTTGATAAATTTAAATATGAATAACTATTTATAATTCAGGGTTTACCTAATCCCAGTTCCTGTCAAAATAAAGAATAAGAAAATGAAGACTGTGAAGATACTGATTGTAATTAACTAACTAACTATAACTAACTACATTTTTTGTATCAATTGTTTTTCTGTGTGTGCATTTGATAAATATTATAATATATTTATATGGAACTATATTATTGTTATAAATATATTCTGATTACAACATATATGTATATGTATATAACTGCATGGGTATTTATAAAATAAACAATTCAATACATTATTTTTTAAAGTAGAATTTTAACAAATGTCAATAGTCAATAATCAAATAGTGAAATAGTCAATAGTCCTTTAAACAGAAAGAAGCAATTTGACCAGGTAAAATATGTGAACAAAATTAATCTATATAGATATAAATAGTCAATAGTCAAATAGATGTAATATAACAATCTGTCAAACATTTAGTTCTGCAATGATAAAGCAAGTTGATGTCGTTTTCTTTCTGCTCTGACCCTCAAAGTGTCATCATTATTATCTGGTACTTCATGTGGAAGAAATGGTATAACTAATATGTCATCAAAATTGTCTTCATCCTTTAAAAATTTTGCAATATTATGTAAAATAAAACAGCACGAAATAATGGATGGTACCTTCTCCAACTTTGTTCTAATTCCATAATGTAAAATTGGAAATCGAGATTTAATTTGTCCAAATGCATGTTCAATTTTTACTCTGGCTAAACAATGCTTTTTGTTATAATTTATTTGTAATGGATTTATGGTGTTTTTGTAAGGTATCATCAAATAAGGAGTGAGTTGATAACCCTCATCACCCAGTAATATACAATTATTATAATTTTGCATTGTAGCTAAAAGGTTTGAATTTCTAAATATTCTCTGATCATGAACTGATCCAGGATTACTGGCATAAAAACTAGTAAATACACAGTGAGAATCACAGGTTGCCTGTATGTTTACAGATGCGAAGCCTTCTGTAGTGTCTTGTGTCCACCCCAAGCTACGATGACAGCTCCAAGACGTCTGGGGAGGCTGTCGATCAGTCCGTCGATGTAGGCTTGGGGAACATTTCTCTACTCTTCTTCAACCCATTCTTCCAATTGACGAAGGGACTCAGCCGCTTGAGGTCTCCTATGAATCTTCCGCCCGATGTAGTCCCTAACATGCTCGATTGGGTTGAGGTCAGGAGATCTTGAAGGCCACGGGAGAGTCCTGACACCGGAATCCGTCAGAAAGGCGGCTACTCTCGCAGCACGGTGTGCTGGGGCATTGTCGTCTTGGAAGATGAAGTTATCGGGCAAGTCATCTGATTGGAAGAAATCTCGAAGAGTGTCAATGTAGGTAAGCTGATTGACAACTGCCCTCAAAAAAACGATCCGACTGCGGCCCCCTTTCCAAATTGCAGCCCAGATGTGAACCGATCCACCTCCAGCTTGGAGCGAGTGTGTCAAGTTTCTTGGATGGAATCGTTGACCAGACTTTCTCCACACCAGAACATGCCCATCACCACCATTTTGGTATTGAGTTTCATCTGTGTAAATAACCCGATTCCATACATCTCGCCAGTGACCTTGCCTCATTGCCCATTCCAATCTTGGGGTGATATTGGCTGGACTCAATAATGGACAGATGGCCCAGCAACGCTTCCTGATCCCTGCTTCTTTCAAACGCCAAAACACAGTCTGAACCGAAACTCTCTCTCTCCAGTACTGGATCAGCTCTCTAGCGCTTGCTAGATGGTGAATTGCAGCCAACCGGGCCAAAAAACAATTACTTCTCACCGACGTTGCTTTGGGCCTCCCTGGTGGGCTGTTAAAAGACAACTTTCCATCCTTATTTTCTCTTATCCACCTGTAAATTGTGGTTGTTGGTACTCGTAGTTCCTCGGATATTTCAGAAATAGACAATTTATCTCTTATTAAACCTAATGCTAGACTATATGCTAGTCTATATAGTACACCAATTTAAAGAGGCATACACCAATCAGCTATGATAACTTCTACCTAATGATTAACTGTTAACCACACTAGAGGCTTTCAAGCATGCAGTCAACCACTCAATCTTATTGGTCTGCACGCTGGCTGCAGATAATCAATGCCATGTCTGCATTGTATTTGCAAAGAATGGTACAGTTTGTGTTGTATATAAGCAGGCAATATTTCCATTTATTTTGGCTAACAGTGTATATCTGCACATTCAGCAAATTTATCTAATAGTAATAGTATTACTATTAGATAAATTTGTTTAATGTGCAGATATATATATTTTTTCAGTAGAGGGTTCTGAACCCTTTTGAACCCTCTGAATATTGTGTCTATTTATTAGACTTGTCTTAGTATTATTAATACTAAGACAAATCTAATAAATAGTCACAATATTATCTATTATTTAGATGCATCTGACATCAAGACATTATTTTGTCTAACATATAGATAGCTAAAAGCTGACAGTGACATTTAGACATTGCTCATATATGTACTCTAATTTAGTTAGTAAGAACTCAGGCCCATGGGTGAATTTAAAGGGTGTTCGGACCCTTCTCCCTTTATTATAAAGTGGTGCTTAATTCTAATGTAGCACCTATAATTGGTATGTACTAAAAATATTATGTAGGTATAAATTATAATATTGCTAGGGTGAGATGGGGTAATTCTGGATAAAACATATAAAAAACATGTTTTTTAAAATGTTAATAATAATTATATGGTTCCCTGACACAAACTTCAAGTTAGATAATATTAAAAAATAAATTATTTTTTTCATTAAGTACAACTTAATTAGAGTATATCGTTCTTTGAGTATAAGAAATAATTTGAATATATTGAAAAAAAGTATTCAAAATATTTTCAAAAAATCGATTATTTAGAAAACAATTGCATGAAGATGACATAGGTTTATTTTTAAGTTGATTTATTTACTTAAATATATGAGTATACATGAAACAAAAAAGTATGTGTATTATTTTAATATTTCAAATGTAGGAATCAAACTGTTTTCAAAAATGAAAAATTTCCAGAAATTACCCCACCCCACCCTATATATATGGCTATATATTTAATTTCAGACAAATACTAATAGTTGAATCTGATCAAATAATATGTATTTATTTTATATTTTAAGTTGGTACATTGCATTGGTATTCTTAAAAACCACTTGCCTTCATATCACAATAGTGGTCTGATATGTAATAATGTGTCAAAACAAGTTTTTTTTAAATCTATGTATCAAAAAGTGTGAAAGTTTAATGATATTATAAATTTATTTTAATAATAAATAAATTATGCTATTGTGACACATGATTTTAAAATTGATTTGTTTTGACACATATTAATCCATTATTTTTCATAAATTGTTTATGTATTATAGTATATATAGCTGTATTTAGTATAATATGATTATTCACGATCTTTAAGTTTTGCACCCTTTATCAAGATAAGCCCAATGGTCTACTAAAGCTATTCACAGACTGGAGGCTTCTCTAAAATTGTTTCCTCAGGAAAAATTCGACCACCTTGTTGAAGAGTGAAAGAGTTACCACATACTTTTAAATTACAAAAGGAAGTGGTTGAGGTATTTGAATAGGAAGCCAGTGATGATGATGATATTAATGACAATGCAAATGGAGCCCAGTTGATTCATTTCATTGATTTCAAAAGTGTTTATCAACAGGATATAAATTTCCAAACATGTCACTTTTTGTCAAAATTGCTCTCATTGTCACAGGGAATATCTAATGTAGAAAGAGCATTTAGTGAAAACAAGCTAGATGACAAATTGACACTAATAAGTAATAAGACACTTAATGGCTTCTACAAAGCCACATCTTCATTTATGACACAATTTGATAGAAAAATTGCCTGTTCACCTCACCTTAAAAATTAGCCAGCTTGAGGTGGATGTCACAGCTAAGCTTTTTCTTCCTCAGTATTTATATGGATGTAATGGCACCACATATTTTTGGACATTCTTACTCTCAATTGTTGCGTGTAGTAGGCATAATGAGGGGGGCTCACTGCGGAAAAACTTGCATAGTAACATTTGTTCAGTCGCATTTTTACCCCTCTCCCACCATTACAATTTGCATCTACAACATCTTTGGCTGAGAGCCCATGACCTTTAATTTGCCTGTAATTTGTCAGAGCTACAATTTTGGCTGCTGCCCTCTCTAAAATGTATAAATGAGAAAACAATCAATCACCAGCAACAGACAGTAAAAATCCCTGCCTGAAATGAGTGTTTTAAAGGCCGCACAAGACCTATTCAGCTGCTGCATCTCAACCACAGGAGCAGGAGAAGAAAGAGATATAAAAAAGACTGTTTTGTGTTGTGTGACAAATTGCCCTATTTATGACGATGTTGACTGGGAGTGACAATGAAAAATCCAAAGGCTGCAATCAGCCATTGGAGCAAGCAGAAAAGAAAAAAGAAGATGCTAGATCAGACCCTACAACAAATATACTATGGCCTGGGGTGGGAGTGAGCCTTCTCCAACTCAATGAACCACCATTGCAGGCTGACATGGAAGGTGGGCCATCCTCAGACAACTCACCTCCAAATTGAACAATTTCTCTCTAAGCAGCCTAGCTACACTGTGATCAAACTGCCAACTCACCACAGCACTAACTTTCCGCACAAATCTATATGAGTGACTGAAAGGAATTCATGGCGAGGCTGATCTGGCATAAATAGATGATCATGCCCACTCAAATAAAAACAATCGCTATATGCTCATTGTCATAGACAGTTTTAAGTATGTTTCCACCTGGCCCCTTAAGCACAAAAGTCTGCCATTGTAGCCAGTGTATTTACAGACATTATTAAACAGGATGGCTTCAAAACACAGGTGCTCTATACATGATACCCAATTGTCAAAATTAGAGAGGTGTTCTTTGATTTTATTTATTTAGGAAGGTACCACTGGCAAGAAAGTTTCAGAAGCAATCAAAGAAAGTTTACTCAAATGTGGAATAAACATCATGAAGGCTTGAGGACAAGCATATGATGGTGCCAGTAATATGTTGGGAAAAGTTAATAGCACTCGGGAAATTATAAAACAGACAGTCCCTCCAGCTGTGTTTTGAGCAACCATTTTGAAATCTTGCAGTCTACCAGCTATACGAAATGTGGTCGATCTTATAAATTCAATATTTATTTTCTTTGACCTGTCACCTAAGCATCAGCATCCCCTTGAGCGTGTCGTAAGAATCTAGGGAACTAGGAATATGAAAAAGTTGAAAAGACTGCAAGACACTGGGTGAAGCGACACACATATTTTGAAACACTCGCCAAAATGTACTGGGTGATTGTCATTTCACTAGAAGCAATACTCTACCACAACAACTACCATGATGTTTACATATTGCCCAACAGCAAGGAAGTGGATGAAGAGATTGATTTTACCAGAGTTGCAGAGGATGGGAAGTGGGACCACCAGCTGCACTCCTCTCCAAACTCAAAGCTGACTATCAATGTGGCATCATCAAACCAACATCAGCCAGACAACTTACTGAGTGCACTAAATGCTGCTAATTCTTATCAGTTCCCAAACATCAGAAAACTGTTGATATTTGGCTGGACATTACCTGGCAGTGCTGAAGAAGAGAGTTTATTTAGTGGTCTAAGGTAGGCCAAGACATTTCTATACGGTTCAATGTCAGAAAAAAAGTTATTTGGTCTGATTTTGGATGCATGTCCACCAGGTTATTGCCATACATCCTGTGGATATATGTAAAATTTACAAGCAGAAGCATCAATGGAGAATGTTTCGGTCATGTATCATTTGACAGTAAATTGTTTGTATGCAGTTTATACCTATATATATATGTCCCAGGGTAATTTTACATTTGTCAGTTATAATACCTACCTTACTTATATCTACATAATATGTCTCATGGTTACCACATTAAATTTTGTAAACCTATTTTGTTTTTTTTACTGTATTGTATACAACTATTTTAAATGGTATATTGTGATCTAGCTAATCTTGCCGTTTTTTATCATTTATATATATATATAAGTATATATATGATTTGAAATATACATGTATTTCTAGATAGTAAATATAAATGTATTTCTAGATAAAATTGAATTGAGAAACGTAGATAAATTTATAAAAAAAGTGAAATAAACAAGCAAAGAAATAAAACGAGTTGATAAACATAAACAAGTTTATATTGAATTACATTATATGTATGTTTAAAACGTCAAGGTTAGCTGGTTGACTCTATATATGTATCTAATGTATTAATATATGTAAATGAAAATGTTGATAAATTTAAATAAACAATTTATATGGTAAATCACATATGTTGTAATGATACATTTATGTAGTTGTTTTATGTGTTTATAATTTTTTGGTAAACTATGTATACTTTATAACTAAGGTGACTACCTCGTAATGTCTTATAAACATACCTGTGTAATACATTTTCTTTTACAGTATATATCTTTTTTTTAAGTGAGTATTATGTGGGTTATATTTATAATATTTAAAAATATTAATAGCATATCAATTATTCAGGTAGTTTATAGGGTAAATTATTTGATATTTGCATTTTTTTAAGTATGTACATCATCATTACTTTTTATATTGAAAATTAATTTACAATTCATTGAAATTGATACATAATGCACTCTTTACAAACACACACATATGTATATATGTGTATAATATGTATATTATAGTTGTTTTGCATAGACATTATAAAAAAATGCATTATGCGTTATAATAACTTTTTTTGCTTTTGTATATACCAGACTGTTTCTTAAAGTAAATTTTCACTTTATAGGAAACAGAATCATTATTGAAGAAGGAAGCAAAACTTTCCCAGTCAGACACAGACAGTATTGCAAATGAATTGTGTGAATATAATTTGTAAGTACAATTTTCGTATTTCAAATGTATGATTTGCAATAGACACAGATTATGTAATTATATGTATGTATATATATTACATATTTTTATTTCCAACAAACTTAAATTGGATTTAGCAACATTTTAGTAAATAAAATCCAATGTTTAGAATGCATTTAGTGATTGCTATTACAAACATCTGCGCTACTGGTAATAAATAAGTTTTATTTATTTTATATCATAATATATTATGTTTAACTTACTGTAATACCAATAATTTGTTTAGGTGAATAGCTAGTAGTTTTAAGCTGTATGCATAATTATTAAAAGTGCTTACTCTAACGTTCTTTGTGTAAGTGTGATGTTATGTTGTATTCGAGTTAATTTTTTTGTCAGTTATTTTTTATAAGTGCTTGAACTGTTATTTTGTTCCAATTTTTATTTTATAATTACCCATCAAATTTTCTTTTATACAAATTACTGAAGTTATATATATAATATTCTTCTATTTTAGATCTGAAGATGATCCAAATAGATTTATTGATCAGTATGAAGAATTGACCCATTTTGTTGAATCTGTTCTTGATATCCATAAGGTACATCAATCTAATTTTAGTACAATGAACCATCGTTGTTTTAAATAAAATAAAAACAAGTTATCTTATGCCAATGTTTAAAGAAATATCAGATAATAAGTATAAATATTATGTGTGTGTGTGCATTATAAAATCTACATGTTAACAATTAAGTAATTTAAAATAGTATATAGGGCTTCAAATATATTTGCTTTATTAATGTGATTAGGCTTCAGAAAAATATTATATAAATCTTGTTCAAAATATAATATACTTGTTTGTATACCTTTTGCTATAATTGAATGAGTATCTATTTATTGAAATAGTATTATATTATAAGAGTATGAGTATTGCTTCAAACCATAAGATAAGTAATATATGTATATATAAGAATGTTTTAGAATTTTTGTCTTAATAAATCTATTTCACTTAACTTATATATGGGCCATGATTATTTTAATACATCTACCTCTATTTATTGAGTTCTAGTGAATTTATAATTTTCCTTCAATGCTAAAGTATATATGGCAATTTACATACTATCATTTGTTTATAGCAGAGTTTAAAACTGATTCTTGTAGGCATCATTATTATAACCTTAAATTTTACTTATATGAGCATTTGCATTCATATCAACTGTTGTCCATTTTAGGGTGAACTTGCCAGTATCTTATATCCGGTTTTTGTGCAAATGTATCTTCGACTTGTTAGTAGTGGACAAACCGATGATGGTAAGACATACTAATCATACCTACCTTGATTATAGTATTTATCTAACTACACAGGTGATATAGTATTAATAATAATTTATTTATACAGAAATCTACAATAGTATTCAAAGTGAATTTAAAACTTTATCATAATGAAATGACACATGTTATGATAATCCACAAAATTAGGGTATTTAAAAATTTCTGCTCAATTTGCAACGTTTTACAATCGAAACCACGATTGAAATAAATATTGTGTAGAACAATCCTATTAGTTATTGTAATTTAGTTAAGTTTAGCTACAAACATTGATTTCCTATTGACAGACAATATTGTAATGTATGTACCATTATATATTATAAACTTACAAAATTACGTGACCTTACTGTACTACTTTTAAAATTACCATTTGAAATTATATCTAACCCTTTAATCGAATTCTTTGGTTATAGTAGACATGATTTTACAATGTTTGTAATTATAAAATTGTTATACTTACAATTAAATAGGCACGGATTTTTATTTAACCCCAAAAATCGTTTGTTAATGCTCCAATATTAGTTAGCTAATAATCCAAACAATGTTTAAGACTATAACACAACAATTACCTAATGCATTTTATAATTTTAAATGTCTATTTTTTTATATTTATGTAGTATTGTTTTTATTATTGTACATTTTTCAATAATATAGTTTTAATTTATTAAGATAAATACAATTGTAGATAAGTTTATTCAGTTAATATATATTTATTCATTTTTTATTGTGTTCGTTAGATTAATAGTATAAATCAGCCATCGTTCTTATTCATATTCAGTAATACACTTTGAAGGAAAAATGTGTCTTTATCAGAGTAGACGCCATGTATAACTTTTATTACTGTCTTTAAAAGAGTTTAAGCGTCTTGGTCGTTCCTTATATCTTTCAAAGATTTTGAAATTTTTGTAACTATTTTTATACCGTAATCTTTATCCCTGCTTTAATTCAATGAGCTGTAGACAACCGTTACATTTTAAATTATGTTTAGATTCGTAATGAAACATAGCCTACGATTCATGTTTTTGAAATATTATTGTAACTTAATTTTCTTATCTTTATCAATTAAAATGTTCTATAGAAATAATGTATGGAAAGAATTTTACTTTCATATATATTGAGTCCCCGAATTAATTGAACCCCCTTATCAAATTAACGACTGACATAAATATAGGAATACTATTTCTAGTTGCAACATGTCACTAATATTATATATATTCTTTAAATCTTGTTAAAAACGGTAAAGTATTTTTTCTGTGGGTTATTTAGATAGAACATGTATTATTTGTCGTCTGAAATTCACAAAATATTGATTATCAAGATTATTATCCAATAATAAAGAACTTTCAAGGAACTTGGATCTCAATAAAATTGTGCTTTTAATATATCACTATTCTATTAAATTTAAGTTTTGATAAACTAATTATGATTTTTAATTCTAGCTAAGCGGTTCATGTCCCGGTTTCGTGCACTCCAAGATTCTTTCTACCAGGAGGACCTGGCAGTTCTTGCCACTGTCACAAAACCGGAACATCTCTCTGGCACATGTAATACTGGCGGTTTGGGGGGCAGCACCATCGAATTGGACCAATTCCGATCCATTAACTTCGTATTGAGTATCTCGCGAGAGTCCTACGCCCAGTTAAAGCGTTTTCTCAATGAACGCTCACATCAAATAGTCTACTCTGTAGTTACAGAGCAGCTGGAACTTGACAGTAAGGACAAAAGTGGATTGGTTGGGGATTACAGGCCTCTGAAATTTACAGACCACACTTTTTTTCTTTTTTTCTGTTTATTTTTACTAACAGTAGTTTTATTAGTTTATAGATATAGAAGTGCTTCTTTCCATATTCAAAATGATTTAATTAAACAATATATACAACATTATTTTTAATAAGAAGTTAATTATAACTACAGAGAAATAAGCAACCCTGTCATGCTGAGTTATCATTAGATAGATTGGTAACTGCTGTATCAATATACTTATGTCGAGATTCACAAAAAAAAGACTATTGCAAGCAAGGACTACTAGATATGTTACCTAATATGGTAATATATCTAGTAGTCCTTGTTGCAAGACGACCAACCTCTTGATGCGAAATTATTGGTGCAGATTGTTACAAGAAGGATAACATAGTTAATATGAAAAAAATAGAGATTGGAATCTGAGCAAAAATCATTTTTTCTTATTTGAGTGTCAGTAAAGATGAAGCCCAAACTTTTCTTAATGAAAGTCATGACTTTTATTTTACTGCTGTGGCATTTCTACAATTACATTTACTTGTTCAGTCGACTCTTCTGTCCTATTAAATCATCTATAATATTTATTTTATCACAATGACACACAATATCTCTCAAGGTCAGCATTGAATAATGGAAATGTTCTGGGTAATCAATTATGATCTTATGTGTTAACCAGTTGATTCACTAACAATCAAATGAGATTCCTGAATAATAAATTCAACAGAAAGTTTCATATAATATACTATATTGTAAGAACTCATACTGGAGGCAAATGGAGACTGAGTGGATTGCAGACAGTGAATATGCAAATACTGGAAATGACTATATTTAAGTTCCAATTAATCAATTTTTCAAAAATTTTGTAGTTCCAAATACCCATAATTGTTTGCTCTCATCAAATGTTGCTTGTCTATTTCACATGAAAATGACATCCCTATTGGGGGAAATACAGTCATTGCACTCCAAAGAGTTAGAGATAACATGATCACGCATAAAGGAATGATGCATGTTTCATCTGCTCATTTAGAATCAGTGGAGAACTCTATTATAAATAGTCAAGTGACATGTGTTTTATACAAATACAGGCAAAAGAGATTGAAAGTAAAAGAATAGAAAATGTGAACAGAGAAAGAAATCTGAGTTTATTTCTCAAGTAGAGGACATAGAGAATGAAATATACAGAATACTAAGCATGTCACTGAATTGGCTCAAATATTTGTGGCTGAAGGAAATCTGTCTGTAGACGATTATGAAATTTCAAGTAATTAACAGAAATGCACTTGTAAAGGGAGACTAAATTCTTTTGAGTGTGTGACACAATTTATGCTAAATAATAGATTAAGTGAGCAAGAAAATTAACTTCGCAAAACTTGTGTCACAACTATCAAAATTACATAAATCTTAAACAAGTTTCAGTAATGCAAATATGATATGGGTTAATTTTTATGTTGATTGTAGATATTTTTTCGCTACCAAAATCAATAAGGCAAAACCCGCTGTAAAATTTAGCATATTATTTTTTTCTAAACTACTAATTCCTACCTTCAAACTAGACGTATAGTTAAAGCTTCTTTTATTAAAGTTAATGACTATAATATCGTCAATATATAGGTCCGTAGTCATAAAGAAGTTTTCACTAACTATGTCATGTCTAGTCTATTATTGGCTAAATTTAAAATTCGTAGTCACAAAACTAGTCAAGACTTGAAATTCCTTGCTAAAGTGCACGATCAATAAAATCTCGTGTTCTCCTATTTTAATTGGACGGCGACCTACTTTTAGCCAGACTACGATGATTTATGAGTCTTTAATAAGCTAAACAAATTAATTTTGCGACAGAAATCGGTACATGTCTGCAAAATATGATTAACGAAGATCAGTTATTGGAACAATTGCAGTCATATCCTATTGTTTTAAACAAGAGCAACACAGCTCAAATAAAAGTTGCTAAGAAAGTGCATGGAAAACATTTCAAATAAACTTCTCGAGAGTGAGACTGACGTACCTAAACTGCAGAAGAAGTGAATGAATGTTAAATCTCGCGTGTTCGAAAAATTAAGAAAGCGCAATGAAACCGGTGGCGGACCCGAAGATCCACTTAATGAACAAGATCAACGCGTTTTAACAATAATTGGAGAAGGTAACCCAAAGATTGTAAAGTTATGCTCGTCAAATTATCTTCTCTCTTCTATTGATTTAGACACTGAGGAAGCCGATGAAATGAACCTTCCGAAAAATTAGGAAATAAGTGAGTTATTTTCCGTGTATATATATATAAATGTATATATTAAATGAAAATTTATAACAATTCAAACACGTTTCCTCTTCCATCTGTCCATTTAGATACAAATATATCTGAAGACATTAAACCCGCAGAAAATAAGTAAGTGTTTTTTTTTTCATTTTACTTATATTTACTTATATAAATGTGTGTATACTGAAAACTGTAACAAAGAATTAGAGAATTTATTGCATGATAACCAAGCCATTGTGAACATGAGAGGAATATAAAGATATATATATGTTTATACATTTAAACCTATGAAAATAGAGTTCAATATAGTAGAATAGTATACAAGCTATCATTGTAAATTTCCAAATTATTATTTAAAAGTAACCATTCTATTTCAGTGACACCAATGTTCAAAGTCTGGTATCGCTGAACTACTGGAAAGGGAAAGAATAAATTAATTGCGAGTTCTGATCGGACTACAAATGCAGAAAGTTCAATAAGAATGTCGTCTGATTGAACTACGGACACTCAACTGTTCAAATAAACATCAGTAATGGTATTTTGTCAACGATGGTGCAATGAATACAAAGAACTCTCAATATTTTTATCAATTGTAAAAGCATATTATTGTACACCATTTAACTTTATTTATTTAATATTTTTTGTTATATACTTAAGAAATTGGATGTAATAATTTTTCTGATTTAAATAAGTTAAATATATTTCATATTATTACGGAAAAGTGAGAAAGTTTTAAATTAATTAATTTTATAAGTTATTTACTGGAGAGATAAAGTACTTCAAACTAAATATTATAATTCATATTAATTAACTTTTTAATAATTGTTACTTTATTTTCTACATTTATTGCGTATAAAAGAATTGATTCAGGTTATAAATATAATAATTTTAAAAGTTTAATGTTTATATATAAATTACTCACCTAATTAAATGATTCTGTAAGCTGCAAACGCAGTTGTTGTTGTTGTTTTTCCCCTCCGAGACCCCGCCTAGGGTCTGGTGGACCGAAGTCCATCCAGTATTCTGCAATACATTTCAACTGCCGGAACTATGGCTCTACTAATATCTGCTGTCTTTGGGTTTGGGCC
>JAYRBW010132100.1:0-15890 GCA_036023295.1 Invenusta paracnida
TCCCGCCCACGCAATTGTGATCGCCATCCTCCTCCCTACTACTGTTTTACACTATTTTACTGAAATAAAACGATTCAAATTAAAACATTCCTTGTAAATTAGTTTTAAGATTTATGGCTATTTTTAAAATCATTATAAAGTACCACGTTGTCTGACAATTACAATATATATTTCATTTAGGTATACTTAAGACTGTTTTATTAAATATACTATTTTATGAATAATAGTTAAAAAATATTTATTTTATTTAAGAATTTTAGGCATCACAATTATTGTACTTGTATCATTTAGCATTACTCTATGTGTACAACTAATCGTTTAAATATTTCCGTTTAAAAATGTATCATTTATGCTAAAGATTAATCTTCATAACATATTTATAAATAATTGAACTTAATGAACGCCATATTTATAATTGGTAATCACCTACTTTTCCACATATTTTTAAGAATAAATATTTACAGCTTCACAAGCTCTCTTATAAAATATTAAAACTTAAAATTTTCTATATATAGTTTGCAAAAGAAAATAATATAAACATTTAATAATAATTATATCACAGGAAAAAAAATAGTTTTAAAGTTTCTTAAAAAAGACTCTGAAACAAAAAGGAGATTAAAATTTTTTTTTAAAGTTAAAACATAAATAATGTACAATGATTCTAGCCTATGTTACATTGAGTCGATGTACACATACTATCTTACAAATAAGCAAACTCGCAAAGTGGGCATTGAGCCTTGTATTCATAATAGCAATTTAAATGGTATACGATTGTGTTGTGATAACTCAAAAAGTTGTGATTTAAAATCGTATAACTTTTTTTAAATTGTTAATAGCAAATGTATTGTTTAAATGTTACAATTCTGTTTTTTTCAAATGTTCACTTATACTAACTTATTATAAAATGAACGCAGTGAAATATGAAATTAGTAAAATGTATAGTGTAATGTTGAAGCGTGTCCATGCAACGACGATTCTGTCTTTTATTTCATAAAAATATTATTTTTATTTTTTAATAATATTTCAGTAGACAAGTTTCAAAAATGAAGGTAAGTCAAGTTAGTTGTTTATTGCAAATTACGTGCAATTCTATAATATCTAACTTTTTAAATGTATTGTTTCATATAAAAAAAAGCAACATAAAAACATTGATTTCAATAAAAACAAACAGTTAATATTGAAAAACATATAAAAGAGTTTTAAAGACATGACAATGTAAATTGCGATTCTGCTATTATAAAATTATTATTTTTTAGTATAAGAATTTTCACTTAACAAGTACATAAAGACAATGTGATCAAATCACGGAATACTGAATAATAAAGCTGCTATTTCCAGCTTTTCACAAGCTGATCTCAACACGTTTTTTGTCAGTCCAATCAATTAAGATGAAGCAAATAAATCCACTAACACCTTTTTAATTTTATTAAAATACTATTCAGTACGCCGTGGGTTAATTTCATCTACATTTTATCTATTTCATTGGTCCATTTCAGTTCAGAATAAAAGTCCCGTTTCTTCTTTAGACATTTTGGAGTACTCTGAATTTTAAATTCCTTTTACAAAGATAAAATTGCTTTTATTTGAGCTGTCAATTTTTAATCATTTTATATACTTTTTTAATGGATAATATCAAAAAGTAAGTATTACTCTACTTTCTATATCTATATATTTAAGTAGGTAGTGCTACATATATATATTTCGTGTTTCTATGTATATTTCGGAGGCATATATATATAAGTTTGAATATATATATATTAGCTATATATATTATTATTCAAAGTTTAATTACAAGAATCTTATGAAAAAATGGAAGTCAATTAATTATATATATTATTTTGGTTCTTATAGAATACAGTATCTTGGTTCTTACAGAATACAGTTTTTATTGATACAGCATAGAAATTGATCAATAACAACTACAGGCTAGAGGGTTCAGTAAAAAGCCAGGAAATTCCAAAAGTATTGGAATGTGTATTTTAAAATAACAATAATCTAATATGTCAATAATGTTCATGAAACTATCAACCAATCATAAGAGCGTAATCACTTTTGGAAATTCCAAGAAATCCTTATTATTATTGACATATAATCATAGATATTAGTCAGGGTTAAATCAGGGCTAGTGAAGTATTAAAACAAATATCTATGCATATAATATATTATTATTATCTTAAAATACCCTTTTTGAATACTTTTGGAATTTCCTATTTTTTTACTGAACACCCTGTAGAAGGGAAATTGTCCATCTCCGTAATGTAGACACGGCACTAAATTATTTAAATTATTGCATAAACTGTTGTGTTGTGCAACGCCGCACATAGCATTCTTATTGTAAACTTAATGTAGGAGTATCGATTGCTTCGAAACAGGGCTTATAAAGTATAGGCGAGATATAAGGGGAATTTTAAAATTAAAATACTGTCTGATCAAAGCATAACTTGTCGGAATATTATCGAGACTTTACCCGTAAAATTTTCTGCAGATTCTAGCAGTGAAAGGTGTTTTACAATAGCTGTCCGAATAACTAAGCTATCGTGAGTTTTAGGAGATCTTTCCTATCTATTAAATGTTAAAAAGAGATCTTTTGCCCTCTGTAGCAGTTCTTGTTGGTGCCGCGTTTTAAACAAAATAGCCATTTTATAGGTTTATAAATATTTCTAATGGATATAGCTTATTCAGGTACAAGCTGGTTCGTATAAGCTTTATATATGTAGGTAGAGATATAGCGATATAAAACTACTTAATTTTAATAGAAATTATAATGTTCAAGTATTTTGTTAATCTTAAGAAATGTTGAAGTGCCTCTTTGTTTTAATAATAACCTTTATAATGAATACATATTAATCAACGGTTTATGTCTTTAACAAGGATGCCAACAAGAAGATCTCCAATCATGACAGATGTTCACAAATAATGCGTGAGTAGTTCACTAAACTTGTAGTAAAGTTATCTTCGTACACACTTATCTATCTACACAAGGCTCTTCTAATCAATTGTCCTTTACAGCTGAATTGCAGCCACCTCGAGAATACGAAGATACTGTATCAACAGGTAACAATAGCTTGAATAACACATTTGCCCCATCTTAATCTAAATAAGTTTTAACAGATATTAACTATGTTTTAAAATTTTAAAATTATTATTATCTGTCAATAATATAAATATATAGTGAGACTAAAAATACCCTAAATTGAGTTATCTATACGCAGAACATTAATAAACAAGCAAACTCAAAATAATGCTGTATTCTTTACAATTAGAAGAATCCTATAGTTAGCTAAATAGGATATTCAACTGTGGTTGGGTTGATAAGGGAAACTAACCGTATAAATAGTTTAGTCTGTAGTTCAATCATAATACCCAATTTCTCAGGTTGCTTAATTGTTCCAGATTATACATTTTGCTTGTAATATAGTTTTATAATCCCTTACATTTTGTGTGTGTTATCGCACTTTGTTTTATTAAATCTTCTATATTTAAAAAAATTGAACCCGTATAACAGAATTAGATGGCTTCTATTTTTGATTTATATTATTATCCGTTATAGTTGAATTTCTACTCATTTTCGTCGAAAGTAATGCAGTTTTATGACATTATTTTCCGTGAATTCACATATAAAAAAAGGATTTTATTACCACATCATTGTCCGCTAAATTGTTAAACATAGATTACTAAGTAATAATCAAAATATCAAAATGAAAGACAGCTGTATCATAATAGACAACCTGCGCTCTCAATATATACAAAAAGCTATAGACGCACTACAATCAGGAGACTGGACAAATATACACCAGTATGCTTATGTTAAATATGATTTGTCCATGCAAAATGGTACCTATTTAAATCTGGAAGACTAAGTCGTACCGAAACAGCTTCAAAATAAAATGCTCAACGAGCTACATGCAGCCCACAACGGAATATTAGCAACCAAACGACGAGCCCGAGAAACTCGCTATTGACCTAATTTAAACAATCAGATTACTGAGATGATTAAGAGTTGCTCCTTTTGTGAAAAAATTCAACTGTCTCAACAACAAAAAATCTTTCGTCGCCCCATCGATCCCAGTTTCTGCATGGACAAAAGTTGGCATGTATTTCTTTCACGTGAAGGGGCGCCAATATCTACTTATGACTGATTACTCGTCAAATTGGCTCGAAATATTCAATTACCTCATATCACGGCAGCTACTTTAATTTAAGAGTGCAAGAGTGCAGAACACAATTTGCCCGACATGGTGTTCCCCGAACTGTAGTCGCAGACAGCGGTACGCAATTTCTTTCAAATGAATTCAGAACATTTGCTAAGAAATGGAAATTTGAGATAGTTTAACGTCAAGTTCATGCTACCACCAATCAAACGGAAAAGCAGAAAACACCGTCAAAACAATCAAGGGAATTCTTCTGAAGGGCTTATTAGACAATCAAAATTCCCTATTGGCCATATTAGAATGGCGAAATACTCCCAGGCGAGCGAAGTAACAGGGACGTCACTAGCTCAACGACTATTTTCTTGACGCTGCAGGACATTTTGTTAATGTCTACAGAGCAGTTATTATCAAGGTTGAATATTGAAAACTACGACAAGCATCAATAGCAATGAAAATCAAAGCAGAATACTACAACAGTGATGCCAAGTCTCTCAAACAACTGCTTTAAGGGCAGATAGTGGTCGTTCAAGCACCCGGAACCACTACCTGGAAACAAAAAACAGCGGTGAAAATTCTAACGCACCGCTTGCATGAAATAGATGTACAAGGCAAGACATATTGACGCAACAGACGACACATACGCCTCCTGTGCCAATCGATAACCAGCCTCTTCATGATGTGTCAGAAGCTACTGATCCTCCACCCTCATTGCCAGACTACAACAATATGGTACAGAGCTCGCCGCCCCTTAGAAAATCAACAAGAGTGTCACAACCACTGGAATCTTATTAATGTTTATTATATTAAAGGGGGGTCTTGAGTTACGTGGATCGCCCAGACACGTGGATTTTAACGATCAAAATATGATATAATTTTTTGTAGATCGAAGCTCTCTACAGAAGCTGTTTCTTTCACTATCTTGTTGGTTTTGTTCTTATTTGAGTATTTTCCATTCATGCACTTTAACATTGAATTAGCATTATTAAACTCAGTATCCATGTATGATATTAATAATGCAACCTATTGCACCACTTTTCAAATATCGGTGAAAAGCTGCTCTGATGCATACGAAACTGGATACCAAATACATTTTATTGTCAATTCGTTTTAATTTTTACTAAAGATGTGAATATATACAAACTATCTAGTGGGCATGTTCTCAATAATATTTGGCAAATTTTGTGATGTTAAAAAAAGATTTAAAACTATTTTCATATTGCTCCGTTTGATCTTGTGTGCGAATTTTCTATCTGCTCCTCTGCTGAATTAATTTCGTCAATTAACATTTGCTCAATTTCTGGATTGGTCTCTTCATCGAAGATAATATCACTAAAAGCTGAATATTGTTCGTCAGCCAATCTTAAGACGAAGATTTTAATTATTCGAAATAAAACTAGCATCTAATATTATATCAAAACTATAATAAAAATAGAAAATTAAATTATAAAGAATTAAATTATTTATAGCATTTATGTTACTTGTATATGCATTCTTATAAATTCATTAATAGTGTATATGATTTTTACTGAGCGGAGGATGTTTAGACAAAATTAATATTTTCAAAATTATTTATTATAAATTTAAAACTAATAAATGTTTAGGCAAAGAAAGAATCTTACATACGTGTTGCATCCTGTTAAAGAGAATTTTTACTGTTTTCAAACAGGTACAATTGATGAAGAATATATTTGTATTCCACGGTTCTATTCCTTCTTCTTCTTGACCATTCATAGCTGAGTGGCTGAGCTATGTCTGTGCTTAATTGCTTCGAGGAAGCACAGGATATTTAGGGCGGATTGGAAAGAGCTTTTCTCTTGGGCTCAAAAATATTAGCTCGTCTCTGTTGTTCCCATGAGGGAATCTCACAATGGGGTGTTCGGCATCTTCCTTGGAGCCTTCGTCGTAATATTAGTATATGGTATCGTGATCTTTCCCTATAGTATTTAGGAATTTTTTTAGTAATTGTTTTTTTTCCGCCCTAAGTTGGAGGATTTAAAGATACCCTCTTTCTTTTGGAGTTTTGGGGGGCGAATTATTATCTAATGGTTTCGTTGTACCACATAGAGTGTTATTTCATCGACGAGTCTTAAACCAAACGCTGAAGCCTTGTAACATCAAACACATCTATTTCATGCTATACAATTCTATAATATTCTACTGCATAGGTATGTTATATTTCTATTCTTTAATAATGATGAATTGCACTTGCAGAACGCGTACACCGTTGGTAAATTAATTCTATGCAAGAAATACTTGATTGTACTTTGATTAAATAATCTATTTTTTAAATATGAATATCTAATATTTATGGATTTATTAGGTAAACATATAGATATGCAGGGGCGTAGCTATAAAATTTTACGGGCAGGGTTGAAGCAATTAAAAGAGCATATTTGAAATTAAGAGTCACACAATTTGAGTAACTATAACATTTATTGAATAAAAGAAGATTAATGAGATTAATATCTCAGACGACTTTTAAATGATGCGTAACTTTATAATCTCCAAAGATTTTTGAAGCCATCTCATCAAAAGGGCATGCCTCATACGTAGCTACGCCTATGATATGGAAATTTCAAATGATATGTCAAAATGATATCAAAGTTCCATACAGCTAACCGTGTATACCATTAAAAACAAATATATGAACCGAAAATAGCATAGGTTACTGCATATATATGTACTATTACAAATATTGTCTATATGATACACTTTTTAATGTTCTTGATTTCCTTTATACACATTAAAATGTGTGTAAAAGTATACTTCGAAAGGCAAATAGTATATCATTTACTACAGATGTCCACTTATATGTTTATCATTGGAACATTTTGCATATAATTATTAATTTAACAATTTAAATGTAATATGTGTCATTTTTTTCAGGAAAGCAACACAACAGCAATAATATGACGTATCCTTTTAAATAGTTGGTTAAAAATGTTTGATTACACATTATTATAGCGGTACACATCTTGTGCCTTTTAAGAAGCAATTTAACTATTTGTATAAGGATACTTTGAAACGTTAATTAATCAAAGAATTGTATAAATGCTACATAAATAAATATATATACGCTAAATCGTTAGTCTGAACAAATTAAAAAATGTGTATTCGTTAAATATTCCTTAATGAACATTATCTCAGAACAAAAAACATTTATTTGTTGAATATTCTTTAGTGAACATTATCTCTTGAATATTATATATTTTATAAAAAACGTTGATCTAGCATGGGTGAACAAGTTAAGAAGGCAATTTAATAATATTGTAAATTCTTGATATCATTTGCATAAAACAAATGAAGTAAATTACAAAGTATATTTTCATGCGTTATAATTCAGGGTTTTAAATCAAACATATGTATACACAGTTTTGTTTAATTAACGTTTTGAGTATATCGCACAAACTGTTTACTATATAATTGAAATTGTGAAGGATGTGTGATATTTGGAGTTTCCATGTTTGAGGTAAATAGTATTACTAGGTGCCGCACTGGATCATGACTCATCGGTTTCGGTCTCGGATGACTCATCAGTCTCGGTTTCGATTTAAAACACTTTAGTTTCGGTTTCAAAAATTAAAAATTTACCTTTGGTTTAAAAAAATCGTTTTGGTTTCGGTTTCGATTTTAATTTAGACCAAATAATAATAATATATATATATATATATATATAATCGAAACCGAAACTGACATTGTGTGGTTTAAAACCGCAGAAGCGGATCTAGGAATTTTATAGGGGGTTGGTTCAATTTGTTAAACTGCATTTATTCTAGTTAATGTAAAACAAAATAGATAATAATTTAATTTTGTTTAATGTGCAAATATATATATTTTACCCCTATATAATGTATGTATGTTCCTCAAACAAATGTAGGTAATGTATTATTGTAAACAGAAAAGTCTAATATATTTAATAAAGTGGACCAGCCTATTATGTTTGTGAGAAATGTAAACTGTCTATATTTACAAAATGTATTCAAACGACATACTTCTTCGATTTTTTCTAACGAGCTCTTTAGTAACAACACGAGAATTAATTTTTTAGTCGTTAAGTATGTGCAAAAGGGTAAGTCCTGTTAAACTTTCTTCTGCTTTTGTATTTCTAAGGTACGTTTTGAGTCTTTTCAAAAAAGAAAAGGAGCGCTCTGCTTCAACACTACCGACAGGCATTGTACATCCAATTCGGAATAATGTATTCAAATTGAAACTGCCATTCTCTTAGCTCTATGCGAAGAGATAATGGTAAACGGAGATCATCCGCAAAAAATAACTCTGCCTTCCGACATTCTTTCGATTTCAAATCTGACATTTTACAAACAATTTGTAGTACTAAAGCCAATATTTGAGAGCAAATACGATTTTCATTAGAAAAACGTTCATTCATCGCTACGTTCAGAAATGGTCAAGAAAGAGGAGATGGACACAAGGACATTTCGTTTGAAATATTTTTGAGGTGAGGTACTGGGAGAATTTTGTCTGTGTATTTGGGTTTTTGCAGTTTTGGGAATAGACACCATACTTCCGACTTTTGCAGCCAAACAAACAGCAGACTGATAGATAATATTAAATTCCACATCAACTTTATCTTATAGAAATCGTTGTATTCTAGACATGGTTGCATCTATCATTGTGAAGGCAGTGTGAATATCAAGGTAAGATTTTTGAAGTTTAACCGTTTTTGGTTTGATCTCTCCCAGAATAACTTTTACTGAGAAAAATGCGTTGATGAACGAGAATGACTGAATGTTTAAGTCAGCAAGCCTTTTGCTTTGGTTCGTGTTTCTTTGTCTCATAATCACTTGTCATCTTTGTAGATTACTTCATAACCAGTCGGATCAACAATGGCTTCCAAGCAACTATACGTTTGTTCAAATTATTCTTCAAATGTTACAATACATGAGTGTCGCTCCACCGACCTTTTTTTCGATAAACCAATAAATTTATGTTTTTTGACTGTTGATCTTTGCTGATTTTGGAAATTTTAATAAATCGTTATTGAAATATTAAAGTTATTAAAGTATTTTGTTATGCTATTACACAATTATTCAATGAGTTTTGGTATCAGCGATAGACAATATACTTGTCAGGAGAATTGTGATGAAGAAATTTGATGAGTCAAAACTACCCTATTTGTGTTATTTTGACTTGAAAATTTCCTTATATAGAATCTATTGAATTAATCAATTTTATTTACTAAACATATTTTGATTTAAAAATTATTGACAAGTGTCTATTATACTACATATTTATATACCTATATACTTATGTATGTATTACAAAAATTATTTAATATCTAATATTTAATGATGTTCCTATTAAGGAGGCAACAAATAGTAAACAATTACAATCTCTCAAATATATTTTTAAATTTTGTTTAAAAGCTCACTTGTACCCTTATTGAAAACGTATCACTTGTGTAGATTTAATATGTATTTCTGTTTCTTCTTTAGAACATATACATACAACTTATTTTTATATACCTCAAATGGTAACTAAAACTTACTTGTAAACAAATTCAATATTTAGTACATATTATGAAGATATTTTAACCAACAAAATAATTAATACTTCAATGCTCATTTTATTTTCCTTAAATACTTTATTTATGTTCATTTTTCACAATGATAGATCTTTTGAGCCAGGAAAATATCCCAAAGTGATTAACAAAAAGATGTAAATTGGTGTGTCCACCTATTTAACTCATTACTATCTACGAATTTTCTTATCCTAGTTTTAAATTACATTGTCTTGCTATTTCTACTGATGAAGTACTTGCACTTTTTATAATCAATGTTTAGAGATTAGATGAAACTATTATTGAGCGACGGTGTAAAGTATAATGTTTGAAAAATATTTTTTAGCTGCTCTTTATACAACATTACTGTTTGGACTAAATAAATGTCATTTTTGTCTATTTTAATACGGTATTCATTATAACATACTTGCTCGATCTTTTTTCGTTATAAAATATGATTTATTTAATTGAAGTATTATTACACATATATTGTATTATGAATTGTATATACATATTTATATATATATATATTTCGGAATGTATCCTTTAATTAAAATCTATTTCAAAAAAATATTTTTTTTTAATATTTATTACAAATATACGCATTAAATATGATTACTGTGTATTTATTATAGCTTTGGCTAAGAAAGCATTTATATTCATATATTATTTAGTCTCTAAATAGTTCATCTACATATCCGTAACATATTTATAAAATAATTTTTTAACCAAAGAATAAGTAAGTCATGATAAACATTATTTTACTACATAGCTTATAATGACCACGACGCGGAATTTGTATTAGGTACATATTTGTAGTTTTTAAGATTTGTTATTATGGGTTATGGTATTTGTGATGTGTTTTTCATTATCAGAATATATGTATGTTTATCGATGTACATACTTGAAACATATTCATTAAATGCTCACCCCCTTAGATCAAGGTTGCTATAGTATTGTTTTATTAAAATTAATTCAGCTACTGCTAAAACCAATTTATAGTTATTGCGAGCTGATTTACAATCGTTTCTTTAAAACGTATTAAATAAACAGTAGGAGGGTAAAAAATGGAATAAATTAAATATGTAAAATGTAAAAATTAGATGTAATATACAACTTGTATTGGAGTGTTTTATTAACTACACAATAATGAATCATGTAGCTTAATAAACATTTAAATAAAATTTGCTTTTTATTAAAATCCATAATGTCTAAAATTAGATAAATATATTTTAAACAATAATACTATATAGTATTGACATTTTCTACGTCAATAGAGATAAATTCAAAATACGACATAAAGCGTTTCGTGTGAGAAAATAACCAATTGTTAGTTATTCCGTCAATTACACGAAAACAATAGAATAATCTTACTCTTTGACAAAAAACATAGTGGAAGTCTGTTTACTTCAATAGTATAAATAGAAAATACATTATAAATGGCTATTACTTTATTTATCATAAACATGTATATGCTATTCAAATATACAATTTCCGAAATAATTCACCTTAAGAAATATTATATTATTAAGTTTAATGTTTTTAAAATAAACGCATACTGATAAGCATAATTAAAAATATGATGCATGTTAATAACTATAAATGTTTAATAGATGTACTGGGATATCGATAGCAGTCTAAAGCGTTACGTGGGAGAAATAATTATAAAATTTAAAATATATCATTTATTCTAGAATTCTAATACAAAAATGTTAATGACTTTTACTTATAATGATATGGTGTCTTCTGAGAACAAGGGAATCGTTTTCAGAAAGATTCAGAATCATTATCACATCATCAAGAGGCAAGTTAGCTTTGAGCTGCTCCAGCTGATGCCATATCCAACTCATCTAGAAGTCGTGAGGTGGAAATGTCTGTAAATCGGCAATCATACTATGTAAGAGCTCTTCAAAAATGGTACTTACTGACACAACCTTATTGTATTTTTTACATTTTACTTTCCTGTAAGCTAGTCAAACTTTTGACCTTCAATTTTAGTCTATTTTGACAATTGTATCTCTGTCGGAAGTAAATTGACGCCTCTCAAGATTTCAACGTAGTGCTTCATTGTCTGATTTGTGTTATCACATTTGCGTTCCAAATAAATTCGTGCTGGCAATGAATAATTGTCGTGTTGACCAACTGTTTTTTCAATTTATTCTTCCACTCTTTCAATATGGAGACGCTGTACAGTGAGTTTGGTTGGTAAATGTGTTTAGTGTTCCTTATGATGTTGTTGTTGTTGTTGTTGTAGGTGGTGCTAACGTCGCACGTGGTTGCCCGCGTGGAAGAACGCCACCACTTGACATGGGAGATTCATGAGTACCAAAGTGTCGATTTTGGGACCACCAAATAGCTGAGAGCGTTGTGGTGTTAGGGAATTAACCAGTGCTCGAGAGTTTCTGGCGCAGAGGAGCATCTCGGGCAAATGGGACTCTTGCCGGGCCGAATAACTGCTTTGTAAGCCGCAAGATGAAAGGAGTGTCCTAAACGGAGCTGCGCGAGTAGGACTTCGTCTTTCCTCTTCATCTTCATCTTCATCTTTGCTCTTTTCCCCCTCCGTAAATAAGTCTTACCGTGGATTGTTGTTGTTGATTTATTTATTTATTTATTTAGACGGCTGGGGCGTCACGCTAGTTGTACTAGTGGGCAAACTGATCCGTGTTGTAAACTTTTATTCCAGCAACCAGGGTATCGGAGGGCTTCTGGCACTTTGGACACATGAAGTTGTGATCCGGTGTCACGACGGCACTATAGGTGGCAATCATGCGGTAATGTCCGCTGCAGAGCAGAGATAAAAGAACGTTTTCCTTGCCATTTATTGTTTTTCCGGTGGTGTGGTGCACTGTTACCACTCCGACGTTTGAAGGGGATGGCAGCGTTCTTGGACTCCCTGACGCAATCTCGTTTCCCAGGAGTTCATAATGGCCTGCTATTCACTGTATGAGGAGGTCATGGGTGACAGTGTCCAGGGCTCTATGGGTATCGTTGAGATCTTTCGAAGGATTGGTGCCGTGGGCAGAGAGAGCTGTAAGGGTTGCTGGGCTGTCGCTATAGATAGTGACGTTGCAAAGGTGTTGTTTCTCGTTCGTCAGCATGAGGGCCATAATTTCAGTGTCGTATCTACATGTCATCGGTCTTCCTTTGACTTACCTCACCTCGAGGATTGTAGAGGATCTTGCCGGGCCGATGCAAAAGACAGGTCAAACCTGTTGAGGGTTTCTGCCTCCGTACCTGTCCGAACCTTTGGTCCGAAAGTACTTGACCAGTGCTTGACCGATCGTTCCACGATCTCCGCGGGAAGAGGGTGGCCTCGATCCTGGATGTTGTTGTTGTTGCCGACTACATGAAGCATTTGCGAAAGCTATTTAAGAGCCGCAACGCTTCTAAGGGTCTCGAGATTAAATGGCTCGTCTTCATGATGTTTCCTTCTCATCTTTTGGATTCTGTTGCAGTGCATCTGAGAAGCACATGTTCTGTATTTTCCTCTTCTTCCCTACATTTTCTGCTTAGACCAATTCACTTTTCTGCGCAGTTTTTCAGTTCTATTTATATACCATTCTAAATCTTCTAAAAATAATCACTTCTTATTTTTCTATACTTTTCTCGATTACCTCATTCACTTTTCATTCGCTGTATATTTTTCAGATTCTCTCGTTCGTAAACTATTTCTTTGCTCTTAGTATCGCTTTAATCCGCGCCTTCGCCACATATATCTCACATCCTATCTGTTTCTGTTATTTCGTCGCTGCTTCGCTTACATAACTGTCTGCATATTCATTTTCCCAAAGCCTGCAATGACTTGGGACCCACGTTTGTATAGTCTATCGACTTTTTTTATCCTGATCTTTTTTTTTATTTTCTTGTAAACTTCTGTCAGTAGAACACCTTTTGCTTTGTAGTTCTTGACAGCTATGCTCTGGAGGCTAAATTTACTGATCCATCTGTGTATAGTAACCATTCGTATTCTATATTTTCTTTCAGTTTGTTGTTCGCCAATTCTAGGTTCTTCGTTTTTGTTATCTGTCTTAAGACAGATAAGGTAAGAATTCGTACCTTCTATTTCGTAAGTTATTGTCTCTCTTTGGACCCAGTGTGCTGTTAGCTTAGGAAATTCCCATCCGTTTTTTGTTATCCATGATTACTTCCCGTCTTTCTTTTAATTTTTCTCCATTCTACTTTCTTCAATCTTTTCTTGGCAATTTTCTCCGTGAGTATTCTTCTGGGGTTTTTTTTTCAAGTCTAGTGCTTCTTTCATATATGCTATAATTGATTTCGTTATTTCTATGTGTATTATTTCTTGCAGTTGGGCTTCTTCTTGGGGCTTAGGGGGTGCTGGCTACGGCCCCCGTTATTATTCTTACAGCTTCCCTTTGGACCATCCCAATTTTATCCATATTCTCTTTGGAGATGCAGGGCATCCACGTGAGGGCTCCATACTCAAGGATTGTTCTGATCATCGCTTTGTATGTTGTTTTTCTTATATTGATGTCCGCTCCCCAGTCTTTCCCGGATATAGCTCTGAGTATCTTCATTCTGTTCGTCGCTTTTTCCGTTATTCTTCCTATTTCGTTATTTCGTCATGGTGCTGTTGGTTTCAGATACCTCCCAGCCCTTTTTCTTTCCAATGTATTTATGGGTTACTTCAAGGATAATTTAACTGAATTTTTTCCATTTGATTAACATTGGTATATTCTTCCTGCTTATACTTTCTTATTTCAGTCTTGATCTTCTTTTGGTACCCTACGCAATCAGCTTTTTTACAGTTCTAAACTTTTCATCCCTCGCCTTCTTTTCATTCGCTTTCTCTTCTCATTTATTATTGATGATGGGTAGATGGTCCGACTCTAGAGCTTTGATGGCTTCCCACTTGTATTTACGCGCATTATTTTCATGAGAGAATGGGATGTACGGTGTGAACTTTTTTCTGTTCTTCTTTCCCATCTCGTGATATCTCCGTTGTTCAATATATATATTCAATTTTCTTCTACCAAATCAGTCAGATACTCTCCGCTTTTATCACTTTGTAATCCCACATTTCATGGTGTGCATTAAAATGACCCATTATCATCCACTCTTTTCCTCCTTTGATCTTGATCTCATTTTCTTGGTTGACCTGAATTAATGGTGGTATGTACACATTGGCTACTTTAATAACTTATTTCATAGCACATGATTTTCATCTCGCCTGTACCTCCATTCTCGGTGATGCCTGTCGATATGTTTTGGTAAGTTAGGACTTTTCATATCAATGTGGTTAGTTCAATCCTCTTGCATACTGCATACTTGCTCATCTTTGTCCTGCTTTTGTCTTTTCTAATCACATTGTATCCACTCAATAGCACATCTGTGTCCTCACCTATCATCTTTGTTTCTTGCATATGCCGCGACATCTTAGTTTTTTTCCTCAAGAAACCTTTCTAGCTCTGGCACAATTTCGCTTGCATAATATCGCATTTCCATTGCATAAACTTAATTTGCTTTCTATTTTCCGATTTGTCTCTCTTATTCTTTTCTTACATTTCTAGTCTTCTTATTTTTGTTTATTGTTGTTCTCCATTTTATACAGTTGTTGCACTTCCATCCTCCGATTTTCAGCTTATCAATAGCCGCACTACTGGAAATCCCCCTACAGCTTTGATGCACTTTCTTCTTGCACCGTCACACTTCACTCCCTTTTTTCCACTTAACATCTTCTTTCATTTGCCACATCTCTCCCCCTTCTTTCTCACTTCCCTTATCTCCATTATATCGGTCTCCCCGATCTCGCATCCGTTCGAGCATTTTCACACCGTTTTATCCAGGATGTTATCTCTTGATTCCGATGCAGCTCACATGCCGGGACTTGACACTCCTTGCAGATTGTCGGTTGTGTGACATGTCTAATATTTACTTCACCCCTTGCACATCATCTTCTCCCTCAGATTTGGTCATGGATTAGTCTCAACGTCACTGGCTTTCAGCATGATCTTACGGAAATAATTAGCTGGTTTATTACTCCCACTTGTCCAAAAAAACTGTGTGTAGTTTGTAGTCAGTAGTTTTCTTCCATTCATATTCCTCGCGGAATTCCACAACACATTACTTGGCGGTTGGAAGACTGTGCTTCTCCTAATGATGTTGGAATGATACACACAGACGTACTCATAGAGTAAGGAAGGGGTAGAGCTTTGACTCCCACTCCAAAAATGTATATATTTAATATGTGTCATTATTTTACA
>JAYRBW010132111.1:0-15890 GCA_036023295.1 Invenusta paracnida
TTCTAATTACCTGAATAACAATGAATCAATAGTATACGAAATTTAACAGTAGGCTATTTAAAAGTTGCATTAAATAATATTATATTATACTTCATGATTTAAAAAAAAGTTATTAATCAATCACATCTTTGTAAGTTATTTATAATCGATTAAAAAGTTTTAATAAACCAAAATTACAATGAATAAACTTTAAATTTTAAATATACAGAATATGAACATGAAATAATTGAACTCAAGATTCATGGATAATGAATTTAGATAATAGCAGCTAATTGTGTCTTTCAAGCAATCTGTCAAGCTAACTTAATATTGATTTGACATTATTTGATTTAATTATACTTTCAGTATCAATCGCATCATACAATCATACTATACTTCAGTATATTATATTGATTAGTAGTTGTCTGAATTTTATAAAATTATAATATTCAATATTTATGCTTGATACTGACCATATTATGACCATGAAGTATAAATGATACAGTTTCAACATTTATCAATTCTTATACAATTTAATACTAGAATCCCCATAGAAAAGCATTAAAATATACATTTTGCATAGAGTAATTATACATAGAGTTTCGACTCTTATTGATTATGTATGCAATTTTATACTACTATTTCAAAATAATGGTTCTAAAATTCACAGCAATTAAATTGTTTTTGCAGTAAAACAGTTTTAAATACAGTCAGTCAATGAATTACAGACAACTTACCTATGTTAAAATTGTATGAATATGTATATTTTGCTCTTAAAATGATTTTACTAAAAATATTTAACACTACTTATAGTCTAAATTTTCATCAAATTAATTAAAATAAAATTATTTTATATTGACAAAACTGAACAACGCAATGCATATGAAATCAGTAACAATCAAAACTCTATGTATAATTACTCCATGCTATTTTCTTTATTTGTTTACAAAAATATGTAATAATATGTGAAGCTGATATAATTATGTATAGCTGAGTGTATATATATTCGTATATTAAATAATAAAGTCTGCAAGTTATATTTTATAATTTGTTACAAATTTATATTCGGTCGAAGAATGAAATTAACTAATATTATGTATCAAATCTTACTTCCTACATAACTTTACTTAAAATACAATAATTTGTTATTGTCGTTTATACCATACAGTAAGTACCTAAACACAGATTTCAGTCCCAGAGTAATAATAGACTGTTTCAACTTTTAATGACTTCATATACATCGCGTTGTCAAATTTCATGAATAAAAAATCGTTTTATTTTAATAAATTTGACGTACAAGTAGTATTAAATATTTTGATTTAATTAATTTTAAAAGCATATATATACATATATAGGTATATATGTATATATTCATATAATTTTAACATACATAAATTGTCCATATTAAATATTCTATTGCCTGTAAATAGTAAATATATATAATATTGTAAAAGTGTTTTACTACATAAACGATTTATACATTTTTACATAAACAGCATACAAAATTAAAAATATCCGTGTGCATTAAACTGTATGTATCTTTTGCTGACCAGTTTAGACATGTACCCATTTATATAACACTATACTACCTGCTTTTAAATAATTATCAAGATGACAATCAGTAATCACAAAAAATCATTCTCATAATATTTAAAAAATACATATTATTTTTACGACATTTTCGCTTGATATACATTTTATAAATAAACAAAATGTGAAACAACAATTTGCAATCATCTGATTTTATATTAAGCAATCTTTGTAATTGTGCATGTTTTGTAATAGTATAAATATTTTTAAAAAGTGATAAAATGTAAAATTTGAAATTTCCTTCTAGATTTTACAACTATTTTTTAATAAGAGTAGGTACGGTCAAGTAACAAGATAATAGAAAGTCAAAAAAGAGTGGTTCAACACTTTCTGTACAGCTAATATTAAATGTTAGTAGGTAGTATGAAATCTCCATTTTATAATCTTCTGTTTTAAAATGTTATCCAAATTTCTGCATTTTCCCTTTAATTATAATTCAGTTTTAGCGTTTGTTATTCAACTAATTAATTTCAAAGTTGTCTAGATTATTACGTATAAGTTCCGATATCGTTAAGTTCGATATGTTTTTTTACATAACTACAGAAATTGATCAGAGTTATTGAAAGTCTATTATACTATTTATGTGATAAATTAACTGAAAAATATACCAAAGCGTTTGTGATGGCTTGACGATTTCTTTTTTACCTTAATACACTTATTAGGAGCATAATTATTATTAATTAGAACAATTATATATAAACTGACTTTAGTGTAAATAATGACATATCTTGTTGCTCTTTTGTACGTGCGTTTTGCTGATCTTGGAAAAATGAAATTTAAAATGAACTTCTCTTGAGGTTTTTCTAAATAAAAAAGCAATTTTTTTAAAGTGCAATGGTCTATATTAGCAATCTGTAGAATATAACTTTTTATGGAAACGTGGTTAATATTAATTAAAAATTTAAGTCGATCTATATATTTCAAAGTTACTCATTTTAATTACAGTTTATTGTAATTATTTTGCAAATATAACGTTATTTACTAAGATTGTTTTTCAATACTCTACTAAAATACCATTACTGAATTATCTTTGAAGTTTTCAAAATAAATTGGTCTCATTGAAATGCTAACATTAATATTAAATAATGTTCTTTAAACTGAATCACAGTAGGAGTAAGTTTCAAAATATGTTATCATAAAATACATATATATACAATGAATATTTAATCTATAATTTTAAATTTGGATTTGGATTTAGATTTTTAAACAAATCACAGGTCAAAAATATTTCTAATAAACGTATGTATTAATTAAATAATGCATCATAATTTAAATGAGATCACATTCAACAACTAAGAATAAAATTATTATTACATTTCTATTTTTTGTATACGGAATTATTTTTCTAATCTCTTTTGTTGTGGCTTACGACTTAAAACAAAAGAGAGATTTCTATAGAATATTTGACAACTTTATACCTATTATATAGAAAGTTGTATGTCAAAAACTGTATTACGTGTCAACTTGATGACATCTATTTAGACAATAAGTCGAATTAGACGAAAATGTTGATGAAATTAATGTCATGACTACTAATGCGTCATTTTATGATGTAAAAAAAAACACTGAACGACTTAGAACACGAGAGAGGAAGGGGTGTGGACGCAATTCCCAACAAAAACTAACAAATAATAAAGTCGACCTTAAACGTTGCATGTTTTATTGCATGTTTTTTTAACTAACTGTATAAGATAGTCCTCTCCCGATTAAGCTATATTGTAGCATTATTGTTTCATCCAAAACAAATGTATACCATTTATACTTTATTCGGTATGTAGTATTCATATGTATATGTTTTCTTATAAACATTAACAAATAATTATGCAGTTCACTTTTTAGCACACGTATATTCACAGAAGAATATAATCTAGTAGTCTAACTTTTCACCTATTTTACCTATAGTTTGCAAATGCAGGCATTTACATACAATGCTGCATATCTCACAGTATATACGGAAAGCTAAACATTTTTTAATCTAATTAGTTTAGCCACGATACATTTATTTATTTACAGACGAGTACGAAGCATAAATATAGTAGCAAAAATTACTATGATTCAGTATAATAATTCTTTAATTGGAACTAAATATATATTTTTATAAATCCAAACATCTTTCTCCTTTAGGAAAAAATGTTAACATATTTTCTATTATTGATTATATATTATTTGTTTATCTCTATAAAATAATAAGAGCTTCACGGCCTTGAATCTATATAATTTGTTTAAATTACTTCTTCGTGTATTTTTTAAATATTATACATAGAAATATAGAGATTTGCTCGCACTTACTTTAAACGTGACATTTTTAATCATAATTCGCTATTTTGCAACGTTATAACCAGTGTTATTCGTGTTACAGATTAATAAAAGAATTACAACAATATTTGGAACACCATCGTACAATATTAATAACATGTGAAAAGACAAATTAAACAAAATATTAAAATAAAGTCAAAAGAAAGGTATCTATATAGCTGAGATGACCAACAAAGAAAAGATGCACAAAAGGTAAAGGAAAGGAAAAACTACATCCGGATAATAATTGAGAGAATAACATCTCTAAAAATACTGATTAAAAAGGAAATTAGTTAATAATACTTGAAGGGAGGAATACATTTAAACAAATATAGTCCATATATATCCAAATATTTATATAATATTTGTCTATTATGTTATTTTCTGCTTTATGTACAGGAATGAGTACATGTATAGTATAGGTAGATCGGAGTCAACTCAAATGTTGTTACTCATGTAAACGCGTAATTTGATTATTTCTTTAAAGTTCATTTTCACTTATTGCACTATCTTAAAATGAGTATTATCCTTGTAAAATGTATCAAAATGGTAAATAATAAAAAAAAACTATCCTATATATATAACAAACATTTATGATTAATTTAAGCTAGATAGTATTGTAATCTATTTAATAATTCTGTCAAGACAACATGGCCTATAACATTTCTTGAAACTTTTCAAAACCTTATAAGATTCCCTAATATATCAAACTTGCTTATATGTCAATAAATTTAAAAACCAATGTGCCTTATTATCGATTCATAATGTTTGTCTTGTTTTATTAAACTTTTGTTGTTTTTGAATATGTCTTCAATTCTGCATTTTGTTTACCATATCGTTTTGAGCTTTTCTAAAGACTCTTTTATTTAAATTATAAAATATAAATGAATATCGTTGCAAAATTTCTGGACGTTATATACAGATAATAGAGATAATAGACAATATATGGACAATATAAACGTTCTGCTTCAGAAATTGATTTATTGCATCGATTTAGTTCCGTTGCTATATTCATGGAGACTCATGCACTTTCTATATACATACATATAATTATATCTTAATGTCAGTCTATTATGACATTTCTTTAATATCATATTGTTTTATATAAAACTTATACCTTTTGAAGACAATGAATAACTGCATGCTTTAATTGTGTATTTTTACAGATTTATATACTAGTTAAAACCGCGCGTGTGCAAAAATTAAATTATAGACTTTAAATTTGAAAAATTACAACTTTCTTTAACGTTCCAACTAAATTGTATAACCAATATGACAGTCTTCTCATCATCTATGATAAAACGAATAACAATTTTTTTTATTGAATCCATAATAAATAACACGAAATACTTTTTTATGTCCGTAAACTCTTTGGTGTAGTTACAATATTATATGACACCTATATATATATATATATTATATAAAGATATGTAATATGGTTATTTGTGACTTACTTTTATGAAATTTATTTGGAATTCTTTTAGAACTATTTAACAAGTCTTTAAATATAATATTTACATTACGAAAATGAATTTTGCATTTTAAATTTTAAGTTTACGCTATTAGTAATGTATATATTCATTCAGTTATATACACGAAAAATTTTGGAGTCAACCATCTATTTATTCTCATCCATTAATACTTAATATTTCATGTTTTAACATATATTATTATTTTACATTTTTAATAATAATGTAATATATATATATATAATAATACACGTATTAAGCAGATGTTTTGTATAACCATGAATACTTTATACCAGTTTACTATTATGGAAACATTTAATTACTTTTATGCATATTCAAAATAATTTAAATAAATGTACCTATTTAATTTTAATTTTTAAAATACGTCAATTTGCACAAATAAAATATATTTCGAATAACTTTTGGAAGTTTTTTCATACACAATATGGGCACATCTATCATATTGTGTATCAATTTAGTGCTTAGTGAAATTATGAAATAATTTATATATTTCATAAAATAGTTTCAAAACTAGTTAAATTGCAATTTACATGCATTTAACAATACTGTTGTCGTTTGATATGTATGTATCATATATGTTAGCGGAAATAGGCATAATTAGGATTTATACATAATTCCTGGACATTATCAATAATGTCAGTAATTATGTATAATATACTTAGAGTTACCAAATATCAATGTAGGTATACCTTTATATTTGACTTTTTTGTATTCCTTATGCTTTGTTTAATAAAACTCCATTAAATTTCAAATTGTTTTATCCTTAAAACATAAGTTTTAAAGTGCAACAGTGTAACAGTCAAATTCGGCGAGTTTTGCTTTAGATTGTTTTATAAAACAGTTATTTCTAGCTAATTGATAAAATATAATAGAATTTTATTAATTTAAGCATTAGGAATACAGAAAAGTCAAATATCAAGTTATAACTACATTAAATTATTAGTATTAGGCATACTTCTTGGCATTATATATAATGTCTAATTATTATTTTTAATGCCTAGGAATTTTGCATAAATCCTAATTATGCCTATTTCTGCGAAAAGCAGTTTACTATTCAGTTAAATAAAACAGTAACATTTTCTCAAATATTCAGATTTAAATATCTGTATTTATGATCATATGGCTATATTATTGTATCTTTGTTTTTAATTTCATGTAAATGTGGCATACTATTTTTATATATATTATTATGATAAGGGAATTAACTAATCAATAAAGTAACTATTGGATAATAAAAATGAACGAAACGAATAAAAATATATAATTTATTACTTTGTTAATTAATTAATTAATTAATTATTCCAATAATAATACATATTTACGCGAGAAGAAAATTTCCTATATTAATATTAATGCGATAAAATTTTTCAGTTTTAACACACATATAATGGATTAATTAACCAAGTTAATTGAATTTTCTATATTGGCGATATAAATAAGTATGGTCTACATATATGGATACTTGCACGTATAGATAAAATAAATATATTCTAATTGATTATAAAAATAATGTTTCTTTACTATGCACAGAACCTATAAACTTAAACTCGTACTCTGCCAACAGTCTGCTTTAGAGATCAAACATTTTGATTATGCATGTAAATATTTGAACGCATGGCATATGTATAAAATGTAAACACAAAATGAAAATTGAAACAACTATAATTTATTATAATCGGCGTTCCAATGTTATACATAATATGTATTGCATATTTAAAACATTATTACACGATGAGAGATAGAAAAAAGGGGCACGAGGGATGGGATAAATAAGTAAAATTTATTGTAGTATAAATAAATGGACAAGTAAGAGTGCGTCTACAATTTTAGTTTTACAGTGTTTAGTTAAAATAGTTAAATTTAATGATGCCACTTTATATAATTGTTAAATAATTGCATTTTTATGGTTGTGAGTTTAAGCAACGTATATCGTTTGAAGTATATTCACAGAGTAATAAAATTTGAATAGTAGATATTTGGGGGAAATGTATAACAACATATTTAATGTTGACGTAAAACTAGATTCAATGTTATAATAAAACAAAACAAGTAAATGAGACATTAAATCATGCTTAAATATGCATATCATGTGGAAGATTAAATATCTGAATATACAAGATAAACAAGATCAAATTTGTTGGTATTATATAGCGGTACCCGTGTAATGTGTATATCAGCAATATAACTTCGTTTATAATGTTTATAATATAACTACATATTATACATACCTATATTACACATGGTTATAAACAGTGAGTCAACTATAAAGGCATTAATAAAGAAAATGAACTGAAGAGAAAATAATTGTATGTACTATGTGTTAAAAAATGTATGTAAACCAGCTAGCTGACACTTACATTTTCTGTCATCTTCATCGTTCGAAAATTAAAAACAATTGAATAAATATTATATATGGTGCTGCTTTCTTATTAAATTGATTGATAACTTATTTTGTTATATTAATCGCATTAATATCATTAACGTAGAATACTGTTTATCTCGATAAGCAAACTATATTGTTAGTTAATGCTGGACCGCAAAAATATCAAACCAGGCAAAACACCATTTTCTAAAAAATATGTAAATTGATAAATTTGCTTCTATAGTTGACTAATCTAATCATAATTTGTTTATCTAGTTTTCTATTGAAATACGATTTGTACTTTTGACTCGCTGGAAAATTGTACATGTTACAATCACATTAATGTCTCTAGAAAATATATACTTGAATCAGAAAGAAATTTTGATTAAAATGTTCTTGTTATAAGTATTCTTTCTACAAGGAAGATAATTCAGGTGAGAGAAATTTGTATTATGTTTTTTGACACAATTTACAATAGTTTTTTTTACACCACCATCCTCGTCTTTACGAATATTTAAATCTAGCGCTGGTTTACAAATAAATAAGGTTTGTTTGTAAGCCTATAAAAATTCATACATATCTATGTTTATGCGCATAATATATACTCATCAACTTAAATTTCAAACTTTTAATACAATCATTGACATACATTTCTCTTACATACATATTAATGCTGTTCCTCCCTTTATATCTAACCCAGTCGTCTTTACAACGACGAAGATGACCTTCCCGACGTGGAACCAGGAGCTGTACCAACGGAGGTCAGAGATTGGCTTGCTTCCACCTTTACACGATCCACAACTTCCGTCAAACATGTCAGAGAGAAACCAAAGTTTCGGAGCGTTGCACAAGCAATAAGGGCAGGAATCATGGTGGAAAAGTGAGCCTCATGCTATGTTCTAGAAATTAAGTTTTGTGCATATAAGATTTAATAAATTCGAAAGAATTAAATTTAATTAAGCCTCTTAAAAAATACTTATGCATATTTATTACTTTATATTTTCAGAATCTACAAAAGAATCGCCGCTCCACCCGTTGTAGACATTCCACAAAATGTGGCTTCTTTAATGAAGGTACCTATTGTTTCTTCTTTTATTATTATTTCTATAACAATAATATAAATGTATACAAAAGTATATATGAAATATACACCCCACTGTAAAATAGTTCAGTCAAAATAGTTTATGATTTTCTATGAAATTTTAGGATTTTGTTTTGCCTTAAAGATAATAGGGAATTTCAATAAAAATGTAAGTTAGAACAGATATTATACAGGTAGTAAAGTTAGTACAGGTTGATATAAAGGTTGTCAACAAAAGTTTATTAATCAATATGTGGTGACCATGCAAAAGTCCTTTGTCATTTTTTCAGACAGGGAAATTGAGATATGAATTATTCTACAAAGAATGCAACCTATACATCTGCATCCACGTACTCTTATTGATTTCTCCAATATTCCCGGACATTTGTTGTTGATATTCCGCTCCAAATCTTAAATGCGAAATTCACAAAACTCAGGATGAGTTTATTCATTCACCACACTGGTCAACCTCCTGTTGGACGTATGATGGGAGGTTTTCGATCGGGTTTATGTTAGGAGTTTGTCATGAGAGTACTCAGTATAGATTTTCTTTGGAAATCGATAAATTGTAGCTACTGAATGATATGTAGCGTTATTTTGGTGGCAAATTAGGAAAATTCAGAAAACTAACTATAGCTGCGGGAAGAACATACTGATATGTAAACATATCATATTATCTATATATACATATATTCAAATCTGCATTTACACGAAATATAATGCAGTCTCCATATATAGAAGAACGATCATAAATGACCTTCTTCGGAGAACCTACAGTCTTTGCTGGCGCCCCTAAATGAAATGGACTCTCATCAGTTTGGAGACAATGTTTGTTGTATTTTCAATGCTGTGGATTCCCATTCTAGCATTTTTATATCAACAATTATCTTTTATTTATTTTGTAGGCAATGGTGTAAGATACAATGTAGGAGAAGCATCATTCGGTCTATGCTCTAAATATTTTTCATACATTCGAACGACACATTTTCGAGGATCATTGACACAGGTCACCTTTGGCTCCATGCGACTACACTTTAACCCAAATATCTTATTCTTAGACATTCTTTCTGTATACAGTATATGTACATATATTTATTACTGTTTTCATCTTGTATTGTAATTGGGAATTATTTCAGACTTCAAGATTATAGTGTTCGTTAAGAGAGATGCACACCAAGGTGATGTATAAGTGTGTGAACCAATTGCTTATGATTTGAGTCACCGAAAGGGCATTATTCAATAACGTTCCCTCTTGATCAAACGATATTAATTTTACTCTCTTTTTAGACTTGTGATTTCCTTTGGCGGCACTCTTTTTCATTTGAGCATCTAAACTCTCACGTGTTTGTTAAAACTCATTGTCAAGGAATAGGTATAGAAAATTGCAACTTTCTCTCCGATCTAAAATATAACTGTATCATAGCAGCGAGAGATTTTAATGTCTCTGGTGGATAAATTTCTTTCGTTTCTTTTCTTTTCTTACTTCTGCAAAAAATCTTATCAAACAAAAATTCAGATCATCATTTGAAAATTCTGTAATGTATTTTAGTACTTTTAGACCTCCATCTAGTCTGACGCGCCATTCTCTTAACCAAACGCTAAACAAATTAATTGCCCATTTCATTTTATTTCTAGTGGATTTCGGCAATTGTTAATATCGTATTCTATTTCTTCATCAGTTGCCATTGGAAATCTGTTTGATGTCATTTCTTTCTCAAGTAGCTCATCAATGTCTTTTAGAAATGATTCGTCTTCAATTAAATCGTGTACGTCAGTACTTGGAAACATATTGAGTTCAACTGAAACAATTCATATTATTCAACTGTAACAATTCAAATTATTCAATTGAAATTCAATGATTTCACAGAAATCAATTGATTAAATTTAAATTATTGCACTGATTCATAGAGATACACTGCTAAAAATCTACTCATTGAATTATCGATATACTCTGAGCCGTAGGCGAAGAGGATTTATAAATAATTTGTAGATTATAAACGTGTATCTCCTAAAATCAGTGTAATAACATATACGTAACTGATGTACAATATATAGGTGGATAAAAAATAGTTACTAAAGTACATCAATTACATAGTTTAAAAATATCCTTAAAAACAAAGTTTGATACTGTAAAATAAAAGAGATCCAATGTAAAAATAAAGATTGGACGAAAATCTATAAAATTTAAGAATCTAGCTCCAATTCATTTATTGAAGAATAGAAGTTCATTTTGAGGTATAACGAAAAAATGAAATTTGCATCGACTTCATTTGCTTCTGTATAAATTAGTTCCAATACTTCAAATGACAGAGTACCATGACTAAGTGCTCCAAATTCTTCCAATGTTGTTCAATTTATTAATATTTTAGGATATAGACCTCTTCAAATCAGACTAAATTTTAAAATCAGCGGATTTGGAGAAGCATTTTTTACAAGTATTAATATTATTTACATATGCAGCGATAGAAACGACTAAATTTTGTTGCTTATTTAACATTTTTATATGTTATAATACAATAAGTTAAGTTTTAATATTATTCAAACAAAATACAAAGTTAGGAAATGCGGGAAAAACAATTATATACAAAATTTCTTCTCTTACTACTAACTAAACAATTTCTACAAGACTTGGTTAATAGAATAATTAATATTGTATTATGACCTGATTATTTCGTGAGAAAGAAACAGCTATTCTAAACATTTTTGCATAAATTGAAACGATATCGTTCGTACAATGTGTTCAAGTGAGATATACTTTCGTCCATATTTTGGCCAACATGTTATACTGATTAGATGCAGAAAAAAATAATTCAATACCTTTATCTCACTAAAGTAGAGCTAGAAAAAAGTGTATGTTGACAACACTAGCAAGTTACTGATTCTTAACTTCATTGGCTACTGTTAAATAAATAATGGAACAAACGGATACTGTAGAAAACACGGGTTTTGTATAATTTGATTCTATTTTTTAAATAAGTAATCTATATAAACATATTTATATTTTGATAAATCGTTTTTAATATTCTTTGAATTATCAAACTTATTTTTATATTTATTCTATATTTAAATCAAAGATGTTAATTTTAATATTTTGTATGTTTAAGAAACATACATATGTTAAATCGAAAACTAAAAAATATGAATTACATTAGTTAAAACTAATATATATATAACAAATAGAATTGTTTACTTATAATAGGGGGTTATTTTCTGGAGAGTTCTCTGACGAATTGTGAAAAGATTTTATTAATGTTTTGCCTTCATTATAATTTAGCAATTATCGGTGTATACATTATAATTGAATACATATCAAATATCAAAAGCATAATTTCTATGTGTTATCCTAAATTGTATTAGAAATATTTTCTTACATGGAAACATTATTATATTTACCATTGGAAAATTAAAACCGCTTGTAAAATTTAGCCTCAACATAAGATACAGATAAGAGTATAGTCTGCTATGTACCTACATGATTTTTAAAATTATATTATATCAATTAGAAACAAAAGTAATTTCCTTTTTTTAATATTGACATTTTACAGTAAAAAAAACATATTCGTAACTTTTAAATAATTTTATATAATCTCTTCATGAATTTCTTTCATAATAAATATTGTAAAATAAATCAATGTCACTTGTAATTTAACTTTAAAATAAAAAATGTAAGCTGTGTTACACATATTCGATTAGCTTTTCAAACATACCTACTGCACTAATATAAATAAATTATTTATGTAAAATATGTAAGATAGCATCGATGAATACGTGTTGACTTATATTAACATAATCAATCAACTTTAACATTAGACATTTAATTTAAATGTTCACTTGTTTTTATTTAATTAATTAATACGTTTCTCCATTAATAGAAATTTAAATATTGACATAAACAATGTGTTTAAATTGTTAATTACAACAAATATATCGGCTATATCAATATTTTCTTTTCTAGACGAGCATAGACGAGTGGTCCTTCAATGTTTTCCATGTCGACGAAGTTGGTGATCATCAAAGTCTCAAATATGTTGGGTATGAGTTACTGCTCAAATATGACCTAATTAGTAAATTCAAGGTAAGAGCAGGCGCAATCTGCATACATGTTTTATGATTAAAATCTATCCAGTTTAAAACATTTAGAAAATTTTAGAAGGCAAATAATCAAGATTATATTTTCATGTCTTCTCATCAGTAGATTACAGACGATAATAAAATAGTAGACTATTAGACTAATAATAAAATAGTAAGTTTACGATAAAACAAATGAACACATATACATAAGAGGGAGGTAATTTAGTGTAGAACAGAATAACTATATACAAATAAAGTTAAATAAAACGAAAAGTGCAAATTAAACAGCGTGAGGGTGGGGGTGGGTAATTATAAAATTAATTATCATGAAAGATGTAGGCTTTTACGCATTATTTGTTGACACGCAAAGGAGGATTATAAATTTGGATGGCTTCTGCTTCCAAAGTAGATTAAAAATATATAAATGAAGAAATTTAGCTAAAATTGCAAAGCACGTATCAGAATCACATGCATGTTTAAAATCAAAAATAGGTTTGAAGATAGTACTGTTAAGTTTTTGGCTATTTGTGAGTTGATATTTAGGTTATTTAACCATCGAGGAATATGCTCTGTAACACGAATAGATAGCTGTCGCTCGATTGGGCCAATGTATGTGGAACTACAAGAACATTTAAATGTGTAGATGACATGGAGTTGACGTAAAGCGGCGTTTATCTTTTTCAGGAGCAGTAAGGATGGTAGTGTAGTTGAGTAAATGATGACTTGTTTGGATGCTGGGTAAGTATTAAAGATAGCAGAAGTGAGCTGTCGTAAGTCGTAATTTAGAAAATCATAAGAATGAATCATAATTAAAAGTTAAAATTAAGTTATATGTAAATACAAAAATATCGTATAGGCATATAACAATATATTTGACATTATTATTTGACATATTGATTAAATGAATGTTTCGTTAAATGTATGCTATAAAATGAGTACAAATATACTTCAACAAAAACTTTACTGATACACATAAAAACGCTGTAAATGTTTAATAATTTATATTTTCGTTAATCATTTATTGTACTATATCTTGAAAACAACTTTTACTGAAATCCCGGGTCATTTAATTAATGAATAATATTATATATAAAACATTAAAATATTCAGACAATCAATAAATTATAAAAATTTCCCCCTTTGAAACAAATATATATAACCTATAAAAATAAATGCTTTCAATAATTTCATAAAAATATCTCAATACAATTAGTCTGCCCGTTTTATAATTTAAAAATAACATCATAATTGATGGGAAAAACGTGATTTTATCTATAATTTTTCTTATACATTTGCCTATAGATATAGGAATACATATATCAACATATAGTACTTTTTAGATAAATATTACGATTTAGTTTATTATATTTATTTTACTGTACATATATGTATTTTTAAATTGGTTTTATTTCTTTATTACTATGGTATTCATAAAAGGACATTTATATAATATTTTGATCATAAAAGAATAAAATATATAACGCTATAATAACACTATGAAGTATTTTTTCACCTGATCAGTCACCCGATAAGATCTCTTTAAATATTCACTAATAGCTTGAAATTAATTATATTTTGATATATTTATTGCATAATATAACGTAACAAAATACCTTCATTTCTTTTAAAGGATACTTTTATTTATGAAGTTAACGTGTTATTAGATGATCCGAAATTCCGGGAAAAGTTCACCTCATATATTCATATCTCGTTTATATGTCTATAAGCTTATATATATATATATGTGTATGTATATATCAATAATTGTCAATATATCTATTAATTATATTAATATATATTTACTTGCATATACATAAATACAGATATAAAAATTGTGCATTTATACCTTTTAAATACATAGTGACTTTTAGTCTTTTGGCGTTTTCCACTTTTCTGTTTCTTCAGCGTTTGACTCTTTCTCTCTAATTATTATGACATTAATCGCATGACTGGAAAGATTTTCAGGGAGTGAGCAAATGCAAAATTATTATTTTTTCTTCATTGCGTCTCCAGTGTTAGTCTTGTATATACATATAATGGAACGACACACCGAAACTCGCCATGAAATATTGGCAGAAAGAGCAGTGATTTCAATCAATGTCCACAAACTCTTGTACGACATCCCTCACTACCCCCTTTTCATCTCGCCAATGCCAGCCATCTCATGGCATTAACTAAGAGAATAAAACGCTCCTCTGCAAACTCAACAAAGAAGATGATAGTAAAGCGCGCGTAAAAATTATATCCCGTTCCATTCCTACCTTCTCAGGCCTGAAATTGCCGCCAAATCTGCGAAGATTAAACACCACAATGTCTATAATAATATTCTGTAAACACCTTGAATACTCGTCGAGTGCCTATACTATCTTAGAGAGTTGTTTAGCTCCCAAAATAATCCTTATTATATAGCTTAACTTTCACTATGGGATGAGAAAAATCAACTTGGATATTATTTTCACATGAATGACTAACTATATATACCTTAATTATAGTAGGCGTACGGTGATGGATAAATAAATGGATTAGGATATTATTTTTGTATTGAATGGAAAAAATATTTCTTGTACCGATAACTAGAACTAATGAAGATTTTTGCTAAAAATAAATACAATGTCATATTTAATCCACTTTAATTATTTATTTCCTTATTAAACGAGGAAGAAGAAGTAGTTGAAAATTGAAAATTAAAAATATAAAAAATGATGGCATTTATAACGCAAAAAGACAAACTATAATGGCATATTTAACATTTATTAATATCAAAATATTATAATTATTAGGTTGATTTAATATCTATATTATAGGTATACATGTACATATATGTATACATATATAGCCTTGAATATAATACAAAGAATTAAATAGTATATACTATGTAATATATTGTTAGACCTCTAAAAAATGCAAGTTATATAAAACATGTTTTGATCATTCAATATCTGATCTGTTTTCAGTATAGACTAGTAGAATCTTTCTAAATTTTGAACTGAAAAAATACAACTTACATTATAAACTATTGCAA
>JAYRBW010132122.1:0-15890 GCA_036023295.1 Invenusta paracnida
GAGTTGAAATCCTAAGCATTTACTACGTAAATTGGTTAGTTTTCCGATCTAGGTTAACCCTGACTAATATCTATGGTCTCGATCGTGAAATGGTTCAACAGGAGATAATTGGGGTATTTATCTATTACAAATATTATAGCCAGAGATTCCTTTTCTAGCTGGGAGTAAGTTTCTGTTTTACTAAGTGTCCGGCTACTAAAACTTATGGGCCTTTCGACTCCGTCTTCTTCTACGTGACTTAAGACGGCTCCTAAACCATAAGGACTGGCATCACAAGCGAGTTTGATAGATTTCCGAGGGTCATAATTAGCTAGTACTGTATCGTCGGTAAGCATCATTTTTAGTATCTTGAATGCTTTAGAACAGGCTTGGTCCCATTCGAATTTCACCCCAGATTTGATTAAGTTGTAGAGTGGGTACATAATTTTTTAATAGTCTTGTATGACCTTTGAGTCGTAGTATACAAAACCACAAAATGAACGTAATTCGGACATATTTGTTGACTCTCTAGCTGCGCGTATGGCTCGTACCTTCTCTGGATTGGGTTTGATACCGTCGTCTTGGATGACATTGTCCAGGTATTTAATGCTACTTTGTAAAAAATTGCATTTGTCTCGACGAACCCGAAAGTTGCTACTTTGAAGATGACTTAACAACACTTGGAGTGTTTCGATATGTGTTGATCTATCATGGCCGTGGATATAAGTATATCGTCGACAGACAACACTCGATATTCCTTGCAGGACGTTATCGATACATTTAAAAAAAATTGCGGACGAGTTGGCAATACCGAAGCACAAACGCGTATATTAGAACATACCTAAAGGCTTATTGATTGAGGCGTATTCCCAATTCAATTCTATTTGACTGAATGCTCGACTTAATTCAATTTCAGAAAAATATTTACACCCTCTCAGCGAAGCCAGGATATCTTTTGTATCTGTCATGGGATGTTGGTTTACTAACAGAACAGGGTTAAATGTAGTTTTGTAGTCCCGCATTTCCGAACTAAATTATCTGACTTCAGTACGGGTACTATAGGAGTGGCCCATTCACTGAAAGCGACCTCCTTGATTATTCCATAGTCTTTAAGTTTATGTATTTATACTTCGACTTGAAATCTTATACAACAGGATATATGTAGGTCGTGGTTTGCCAAATTTTGGTGTAGCGAAGGTTCGACATAAATGTTTGCTTGGTAGTCCTTGAGTAGACTTAAGTCCGTTTGAAAAACCACTGGAAACTGGGCGCAAACGGTTTCAATTTTGTTTACAGCCCCCACTACCGCCTGATTAACTTGGATATTGGGTATCACCTTTGCCCAGTCTAACTTCAATTTTTCCAAAACGTCTCCACTTAATAAATTAGCTTCTTTCGATGACTCCCCGACCGTGAGTTTTACATTGATTTAATTTCCATCACTACTTAGAACTCTTGTTCCCTCTCCCAGAGTATGTATTTTCTCATCAGTATAGGTCATTAATGATCGTGCTTTAGTCAATGGAAAACTACCACACTCTTTCCATGTGCTCCGATTAATTAATGTGACTTCCGCGCTATCGTCAGAGTGATCTCTCTCCTCATACGAAGGCATAACCTCATCTGCTTGACAAAGTTTAATTTTAGCATTTTGCTTTTTACTACATTACTAACTTACCGTTTAAATTGCAAAAATGAAATTTAGTATATTTCTATGAAAACAATTATCGGCTCTATGCTGGGTGGAGAGGCAACGGTAGCGCTTACCAGGCGAGATTCTGGTGAATTCGCGATCCTTTTATGAGTGTTTGGAAGAGTCATCTTTCTGAACCATGCCAACGATTGAAGGGGTGTCACAGGTAGGGCGCATTAAGTTCAGTTCCGTCTGTGATTCCTCCACAGAGATTGCGATCGAATTATAGCACGTTCCAGTGTAAGGTCGGACTCCGTGAGGCATCGTGTTTGAGTTTTTCGACAACGCAATCTGCATACGAATTGATCCCGCAGAGCTTGATCTAAAAATCTTGAATTATACGAAGAGGCGAGATGTCTTAACTCGTTGATTTATGACGAGATCGGCTCCTCGGGCCTTTGTCCCCGCTGATATCGATGTTGGTACCCCTATAATTCTCAAGGTTGTTGTTAAGGGATTTACTGTAGATCAGAATGCTGGCTTTATTCCAGTATTAAATTTCTTCTAAGCCCCTTAGTGGCCTCTCCCATAGCTGTCGTATCATCTTTAATAAAGCTAATAAAGGATCCCGTGCCAACACCTAGCTGTTCGTGACTTCATTGTTCTTCATGATCACGATTCCTGCTCCACCGTTTTTGGGGCCATCAATGGCAGATCCATCGGTATATATCATTCTGACATGGAGGTTACTGTTATCCATGGATTTTTAGATTTTTTTCAATTAAGTTTCCTGTAAGTCTGACTTTCCGGCATATGATTTTGCACGGGAATCTAATTCCAATATCCAATCAGTTCATTGTTCCCCCATTGATCATAATTCTTTAACATAATAATGTTTGCACTCCTGCACCTTGACCCTATTTTGCCACTTTAAGATGTTTTGTATTACTGTCTAAATTTATGATTATTCTGATGGTCCGTTTGTTTGTTGGTCCACATATTCATATTTTTCTGTCTTCTATATCAGGCTTATCATTATAATCTTTATTCTCGGTATTTCATCCTCTTCTTTCATAGGTATATTTCCACCAATTTTCAAGATCTGTTGCATTTCTAAATATTTCTAAATATCCATCAAACTGCTTCATGAAACAGTTTTAAGACACTGCTTCCGGTCCTTCTCCAGTAGCCAGCAATTGATGAATTTAATATAGCTATTTCGGTAATTCGTTTTCGTCTATGTTCCCATCATCTACCCAATATTAATTGTACATATTTATTCGTCGTTTAATCTCGTTTAATCGATCAATTTGTCTAACAACGTAGGGACTAATTATCCATTTTCTTGCCATTTTTTTTAACTTTCTTTAAGATAAGTATGTCAAAGGTTGTTTCATTCGTTTGCGGGCGTAATAATTATTCTCATGTGTTTGAATTCCCCCTTTTGTTGGCTTCGCATGCATATGTTTGTTCGCGTATTAATTATAGTCGATAATTACTATCAGGTATTCTAATCTTTGGTACGGTCAGCTCAGTCTCTGTCACTGGCACCTATGTGGCAATGGTAACCTTCTCTCTATCACTTTAACTAGTGATGTCTTTCCCGCAACCTACGAGGTTACCTGAATTTGCGCTCCACACTTCGTTCTCATTTGATGTATTATTGTCGTATTTTTTGGCATGTATGGTCTAGACCAACTTTAAATAGAATTTTGATCATGTTTAAAAATATTTTATTTGTCTGTTTGATTCTACCTTATAGTAAATAGTATATTTACTACATGGATGTACTATTACTTTCGAGTAACGCAGAGTTTTAAAAATCATTTAGGTAGGTATATGTATATCATCTTACCTACAAAAGTTCTTACAAAATAGTTATTTAAAATAATTAGCGTTAAAATATACGATAATGGGAACTATGGTAACTTACGAGAAAATTAGATCATACGGATTTCCATTTCTTCTGGAGCCTTAACTACGGCCTTTAAGAGGTCTTCCATTTTGGGAAAATACCTCGATTCTAATATTTTTGTTTTAAATAATAATTGTTTACCTCTAACTGGCTTAAACAAAAATAATTTCGTTTTTACACTAAAGTCGATGGTAATAAATATTATTTCGTAAAAATGTTCAGTTTGCGTATTTGAATGCTTTAAAATCTCTGAAATTTGCGTATGATGTTCTTTTAATCATGTGAGCAAGAGTATTTTGTTTTGTTTATTAATTTAATGACCTTTGATTCTTCTTTTTCATCTTTTCTATTATTATAATTGCCAAATTGGAAGCAGGATAAATCTTTTGACAGTGCAACTCCACTGTCACTTACCATCCCACTGACAGTATGATAAAAAATGCATGTTTATTAATTCAATTATAAACTTAAACAAAAGTAATGAATAATTAACAAAATATAATAATAATTCTTTGGAAAGAAAAGAAATGAGATGGTTGCACAGTCATTTAGTCATTGTCATTGTCAATAGAATTTGAATTGTTGCACTATCATTTTTACCATTCTGGTGACTGCATCCGAAGTTATTTTCTTTAAAAAGAATGAATACTAAACTTGTTTACTTTATTGGTAATTGAATTTACAAATATACAATTTTTCATATTATTAGTGCATGAATTCTTTGAAATGTGTCTCAATACTGTCAATCTCAATTTTGCACTGTCAATAGCACCAACATAAAAAGTTGTCAAAAGTTTATAATTTATATTTACTTTAGTTTTTATATACATTTAGTTTCCAATGTTTTTCCTACTTCTTCAGAAAAACATTAAACCAACAGCAATATTATTAGTTGTTTAAAACTTGTATTTATTAAATAGGCTTTATAATAATATTATTAAAAAGATGAACACAGGAATACAGTACAGAGTGATTTAATAAAAAACTGATGTCCTGATTATGGCCTGTATTCACAATTCATTTAACTGAAGAAGTATGTCATTTCCAATTACACCATTGTTTCCATGAGATTATCCCTCATGACATCAATCTGCAATCTGCAAGATCAATATACAATACAATTTAATTCCCTTAACCCCCAAGTTTATATTACAAATTTAGCTTTAAATTTAATAACAAATAATTTGATTTGAATATGACTTATTTTTCATATTTCATATTTTATTAGTATTAACTATTTTCTAATTATATAATACATATTAAATATTAATTCAATAATATTATAGTTCACTGCCATGGTCACCCAGCCTGCATTCCATGACATGTCACTCAGGGTTTATATCACTATTATGTCAATTTAACTCTCTTAATATATAGAGATTAAAGAGCAGATTATATATACCAGATATATCTGATATATCTGTATATATATATATATCTTCTTGCTAGGTTACATAGCATACACCAGGCCCTTGCCTGATCACAATGTCAATACACATACATGTGGCATGCTAAACTTTTTATAAATATAACTAATATAATATATTTTAAATATTAAATAATATTAGTATATTAAATATTTATGCCTTATATAAAAAATTTTGAAACATATTGATAAAACTTAATTCTTTACTTAATAATATGAATAACATTGTCATTATTATTATTATGTATGATATGTTGATTAGAATTACACACCTGAGACAAATTATACTCAAGACAAACCATAGCTTTAGGTTTAATAAATATAATAATAAGAGATAATTACATTTTATATTTGAATAAGTTGCTAATTGAAGTCTTTTTAATTATATATTTCATAAGACAAAGTCAAGTTTGTCTATTTAATATCTACTTTAATAGGTATTTGAAATAGATATGGTTAGTCTTTGGTATGGTTTATCTCAGATACTTACAGATTTACCTATTACCATTAATTAATAATAGTAATACAAATTCAAAGATATAATACTATATTGACTGGTAATTATAATATTATAATATATTATATATAAAATTTAAATTCTGTTTATAATATAACAACACTAATAATTTTATATGTATAGTATAATGATTAGTAAAAAAAACCTTGTTAAAGACCCCTGTTAACTAATGCAAGACTAGATATGTTAGCTACAGAGATATGATATTAGCTGAATTTATTTCCAGTTAACAAAAACAACTTTGATTAATTTATTCTATGTAACATAAATTCCCAAACTAACTTTGAACAAGAAAACAATTTGCATATGATGTTAGGGAAAGTTTATTTTAATGCAAACATTCACTAAACTTTACTAACAGCTAATACCTATTTATTTAATCTACAATGTTAATCTAAGTGCTGGTTATTATTTTAGGTTGCAAATACGTTGACATATAAAGCATAGTTACTTACACAGAAATTTTGACTGCCTCTTGTCTCTTTCCAATGTTTTATAAATCATAATTTATTTTTTGATTTGATGTTTAAATTATTCAAATTATCCAGCTAAGCAAATCGATCTAAAATATATCGAAAATTACTAATCATTAAGAAAAATGATAACAACTATTTACACTACAACATTATTGAGAAATTATGATTCCAAACTGAAACAATTTTCTGCCACTTTTGTTACCTTTTACATCCTATCAACACACTCAAAACCCCCTGATGAGAACGTTTATAAGAAAAATAGTTGTTTATAAATTTTTTATATGAGTATGATAATTTTTTTAGCAATATTTGGGTTATATGGTTATAATATCCAATAACCCTATATTTCATATTATAAAGGTTGAGAGTGCCAGAGGTGGTCTCCAGTTATTTCTTGCATATCACAAATGAACTTAGTCACCTATAATATTTCATTAGGTGATTGCACTCTAAATATGATAATTTGTAGGGATTTTTATAGTGCCATTGCAGCACAAATAGTACTGACCATATAAAAAAAGTAAATCTTTAGAGTAGAAATGAGAACACCAATTTTTTTAAGGCAATATGAGAATTTAGGCTAGATAGGGTTTAAATCCTCTCATATTGTGTAAGCTACTAGAGATTATTATTAAAAAATTAAATTACATTTAAAATTAGTACTTCAATAATATTAATCATATATTAATATATCATTATAATCATATTTTATATTGTTTTTGCTCCCAATACAGCATTGTATTAAAATAAATAAGAATAGCATTAGCTGTAGGTTAAAAGTATATTTTCAAAATAGATGCCAAAAAACTGCTCTTCACACATGAAGCCTCAGCACTTCCCACAAGAACCAAATACAACATTGCCTGCAATGAAATAACAAAAAGACTAAACAGATGCACACACAATGAAGAAAAGCTAAAAATAAAGGACGATTTTGAGAAACTCCTACTCTCAAATGGATATAACAAAACTGTTTTCAAGAAATTCTTTGCCAACAAGAACAACAGAAAAGCCCCCCTCCTCCAACCATGAAACTAGCATACTTCCACTTCTAATATATCAACAAAAACATTGATCTTAGAATATGCAAGATTTTCAAATCATACAACCTCCCTGTGGAATATATTGGAAGCAGTGTATGAATGTTGAACAAATGATATAACAAACACCTCTCTAATCCAAATTCTTCCATCTTCAAACACACAAGAGTTGCAGCAATAAATTCACTGTCACTATTCTAGCCAAGGACCACCAGGAAATCAATCTCCACTTTAAGGAAATCATTAAAATTGCCCAATTTTCACATTTCCACCCTCTCTCAATAGCAAAATCAAATGTGAGGAACTACTTTATCTCATTTATTAATTCACCTTATAACTTTCTCTCCAGTCATATTAATTAATTTCTCTGCACTATTATAATAGACTCCTTTCTAGTTTATTTTTGGTGGCATAACATGACAATCTATTTCTCTGTGTAACAAGTTTGTTACATAAGCCTCTTTATTAATTCATTTTATATTACATTTCCAGTTGTATTGATTAATTTCTATCTCTTGTCTAGTTTATTATTGATTGCGCAACACAACATACTATTTCTCTGTGTATATAACAAGTTTATTTTCTGTTCTAGCTCATATGTACGTCACATGACTAGGAACCAGAGATTCGAAAATTAGTAAAAATATACTTTTAACCTACAGCTAGTGCTATTATCATTTCTTTTAATTATATTTTAATTACTATTACTTAATATTATTTTTTTAGATTAATGTTTTGTTCATTGTTATTGATTTATATTTATAATTTTAATATATTTTTTATATTATTAATAATACTATTAATTAAATAATTCATTAGGTAATATTTATGCTTCTGAATTGCTAATAATTACATAACATTCCTGCTGTACTATACTATAATAAATTAGTGTCAAATAGGACCAAGGCTTGATATTCTCAATTGCTAAATATCAATAATAATAACTTTCTCATTATGCCAGTAATGATTATAAATTTTTCATAAAGACACTTCAAAACACTATTGATTTATTCATTATAATTTCTATTAGGTTTCTGATGATCAGTATATTTCCAATACCATATTTAAAAGCTTGATTATTCAAGAATCATGAGCATTACCATAAGAATAATGAAGTATAAGATGGCTTTCATTTAATAATATTAGATTTAATTTAATAGGACAAAAGGATATATATAAACTATTTTTAGGCAACAAATACAAGGTTTTATATATCAATATAATTGTTGATATTTACAGGAAAATAACAGTTTCAAGAGAAGATATAGAGATCTGGTCAGAGCTATCCAAAAGGAATTAAAAAATAATAAATGATAAATGAAGGTTCAGTAAAAGAACAACACATAAATTTATATTTTTACTAAGCAAAGCAGACAGTGTTCTATATATTTAATATTAATGTCTTTCTGGTTCTACTTTTCTGCCCATTATATTGAACACATATGCACAATTCCATGATTTTTACTTTATGAATTATAATAGTGTTTGCTTAGGCAATTTGTTTTCTTTATTTTATGTTGGCAGTTGTCTACAAGAAGTCTAGTAATTCAATTGGGGCAAATATAACTTTACAGATAATTTACTGCCACTGAATGCCATGCACCTTAGCTGTACTTCTCCTCAATAAGAAATAATTACTTTAGACATATTCAAAATGCTTACATCATCAGCTAGATCATATTTACAAAAGAAGATATTTTTCAATAATAATATTTATATAAGCTTTCTATTTTATCTCCAACAATGCAAACTACATCCATAATAATTTACTATTTCTCATGATTGATAAATAAGTTTATGCAATTATTTCTTTCAAGATAAAATAACCTCATTTAGCAATTCAATTGAAAGAATATTATATTTGATGGCTAATTTTTCTTCATACACAAATATCACAAAATTAATAAATAGTCGATTACTCTTAAAGTAAAATTTCCTTTATTTATAAAATTGTTGTTTAGCTCATATACCTCTATTCCATGGTTTCAAGATAAAGAAAATGTTAGTCTCAAGGGTCAGATACTTAATTTTTAGACATTCAGTCTTAAAACATTAACTTTAGACAGTCACCAGGCTATAAAACAATATTTGAAAGGTGAAAAAATTGGTTCTCCTAAAAGGTTTTTCCAATTTGGTTTTGACACCACTATACTAAGTCATTGGTGAATAAAATGCATATCAATTGTGTAACAAAAAATTGGAAATAAATAATTTATGGAAGTGTTCTCAGTTGAGAGTGCACCATGCTTGAATGAAACTGTACTAATTTGTCTTTTTGCAAGCTGAAGTAAAATTCAGGAAACTGTATATTGAGATAATATTGTATCAATTAGCAGCAAATACTATCTACAAAGACTGGTAATCTGGATGATTCAAGAGGCACACTTTTAATCCATTCACATTTAAAATGGCAAAGATCAAATATGAATGGAAGATAATCTAGCATAATAGGAAACAAAACATGTTTTGAACAAGTTCAATGACTCTAAATAAAAGAAACCTAAACTGTTTAAGTTTACTGGGTTTTTAAAAATTGGAATTCCCCTATCTCTTTTATCTTTTGGAATTCACTTAAGTATCTATTTATATCATTTCTTAGAATTCAGTTATTTTTGGAATTTCTGTATTTCTTAGACTTCAGTTATTTGTGGAATGAGTGCTGTTGGTACCTACATTGGTTTTAAATTAATAGTAGAAAGCAGTAACCCTTGTACATAATTTTAATTACATTGAACTTATCTCAAAATTCTGATTAAAAGTAACCCCCTAGTATACTATTTTGTTGACCATACCTCAAGTTTTGAGGGGGGGGGGTATTGTACCACACATTTTAATTTGGAAATATATATAAAACTTTTCTGTTATTTTTTTTCAGACATTTTTAAATAATTTTTATTTTTCATGAAATTATATAAAAACTACATATAATTTTATAATAATACATATTTGTTTATGCAATATAATACTGTTTGATCCTAATTTTTTATTTATAATAAACTTACTATTATTTTAAATCTTTTAAATGCTGCACCTGAAAAGTCTACAATCAAAAAACTAATTCAATTGTAAGTATAGTTTGAGGAAACTTGTTCCATTTTGGACAACTGTCATAGAGAGCAATTGTTCTCTTCAAATAATCCTCAAACTAAACCAAGAGCTAAAGTGAAATAAATCAAAGCTCCTAGAAGTATCTTTGCAGAGAGTTCCACAACAGTTTAGTATAATGCTGAAATATTTATTTGAATGATATATTTTGGTCTTGTTTATTTTGAGCAGCACTTGTATAAGCTTTATTTTAATTAAAATTGTTTAGTTAAAACTATTTTTATTGATTATAATATGTAAAATATTGTTTATTCCTAGTAAATAGGTTTATTCTTGTAGAATGTTAATATTCTCCATATTTGATAAAACGAAGTTTAACATTATTTGACTTTACACTTGTATTTATTGATGCATATTTATTATTATGTGTATTGTACACATATGGGGTACATTTACCTTTGAATAAACATTTAGACCAAAGTTGGTTATAGTAATTATATAATTATGACTTGGTGCTATTTATTGTAAATACCATTAATCAATTGTTATAAAATCCATTAAATGATAAAATAGCTAATAGCAATAAATAATTTTAATTTACTTTTATAATTACAACTATTGGCTAAACATTTTAAATTTATATTCTTTATCGAATTATTAATAAAATGTTAGAATGTTTTGTTTGTACTTGAATGCCACTCACTTATATTTAGACTTTTCACTATTAAACTTGTTTGTTTTAAACGCATACTAAGAACAATTTACGCTACCAAAACAAATATTACTTGATAGTATTAAAAATCTTTATTGAACTAAACAATATTTGTGGTTCTGTTTTTTTTCCAGCTTCACAGGTTTTTAAGTACATCGAGCTCAACTTCCCTGCCCTTCTGAATCAACGAAAACGGGGGGAAAATTTGTATATGTTAAGGGAAGGTCGCTTGAAACAACAGGCCAGATAGTATCAGTGTAGCTGATTCTTCTCTGCTGATAATGGACTTTGGGAATAACTATGGTGTGGAGGAGGAGGAGGAGATACCGCGGTCCATTGCTCAATACTTTGTCGTCGCTGGCATGCCTCCTAATCCCAAGCCTTATGACATGTCTCGGGTGAGCAACTTTCACATAAGATTGATAATATTATTATCTTTACTGCTGACCGTCTCCAGTATTTTACTGTGTAATTATTTGGCTTCGCGAGTTAGGACAGAAATTGCCTTACATATATACAATTTCAACTAAGTGTGTTTCCAATTAAAATCAATCAGTTCGACATAGTTTAAGAATTATTACTAGAAAAATCCCTTTTTCTGTGGATAGTTTATCCACTTCTACTTTTATCCCGTCTTACTTATAGAAGTATAACGAGTTAGATTTGTTCAATCACTAACCAGCTACTATTGTATGCTACTTTGATAAAGTCTACTTTTCTGAATCAAAATAAGCATACCATAAATAAATTATTAAATATTTCGTGTAGAAGTTTCTGCTATGTTCCAGGAAATGTTATTGTGTGTTGTTACAAAGAGGCACTGAGCTGTATATATGTATGTATGTAAATTCCGATGGTATGCGATAGGCTCAGTCAGTTTTACAAAGTGCGGAATTTGTGTAAAACATCCAGTATGGCATGCACCATTGACTGCGGTTTAATTCTAATATCTCTATTTGCACTTCTAATAGTAGCTATGCGTATAATTCAGAGTTCTTCTGCTCGCTACGTTATGCTTATGTGTTATCTTATACTTAATATGTTCTTAATGACATTAGAACATATATCATACTAGTATGCTGTTCTATGTATGGCACAGATCAAAACGTTATACCTAAACAGACGTAGATTATTATTTAAACCCTAATTTGTGGAATCGCTTTTTAAAACCGGTAAGCAGCGGTAACAAAGAATAAGTCGTGGCTTTTATGAAGCTTATACTCGCAGGATGTGTGTTTATATAAGTGATAATGATATTTATTTTTGTAAATCAATTTGAATGGAACATCTAAATCTTGGAGTGACTCTTGAACTATGGAATCCTCATGTGTAGGCGATATTTTGGGTCACACAAAATTACTAATAACTCACCTACACTCTTTAATCTTTATAGCATATAACTAAGTTGAATAATCTGCCTATATAGTTTATTATATTTGGTAAACATGCCTTTGTAATCAAAATTTTTTGTTTGGTTATTTAACTTTGGGGTTAGTTTTATAGTTATATTTTGGTTATATGTCTCATTTATTTGAAAAAAAGGAAGATTGTAGACAAACATGAAATCTCTAATACCAATGCTTATCGGTCCATGTATTGTCATAATTTATGTTATTTCACAAAGTTTTACTACTTTGTTTTCCTTTACAGTTTTCCTTCACAATGTAATGTTTTCCTTTTATTTAATATTGTTTTTTATTTGTTTGTTTGACGTTTGTTTTTATTTAATTAGTGTAATACTCTTTAATGGGAGTATATTTAATTTGCTGTAGTTGTTAAAATTGACATTACGAGTAGAGTAAATCGTGCAATATTTTCGATGAACATATGTTATATCACATTTGTATTTCCGTGTTTGATGATTAATTAAGGTAGTACTTATTAATATATTGTTTTCGTTATTGCATAGGTCTAAAATTTTACACATATTTGCTCGTACATGCTCTAATTTCTATTTTATTAGACACTGTTAAACTTTAAGTAAAAACGTAGTTGAATTGCAAGCTATTGACTTTTACTGAATATGCCCATTTGATTGGTTGACCCGGAAAGTGGCGTGATAGAATGGGTATTCCTCTTTTAATCATTTGTTTATGTTTACTTGCTTAGCTACCATTGTACTACGTAATAAGATATTATGTGTGATATATTAAGCATATCACATGTATGTCCATGTGCCACGCTTTGGTCATATATCTGTGTGTGTATATTTGACATTATGTTGTATAATCGTTTACAAAGGCAATTTTTAACATTAATCATATTTTGATCACTCCATAATTACATCTGTTCACAATATAATAGGTACTAGCTCTTTATTGCTAAATACATTTAGTGTGAGACTTAATTCGAGAAATTTCAAAAGCGTAATTACAATTCCGTAGAGGATCAAATTAATAAAATTATTTAGTATTGTTTATTTTTGAAATTGCTTTCAGATTACACATATGAACAGCTATATTACATTAATGGAATACTATGTATCTTGTTGTATATAATAAGGATTACCCGATTAAGTCGTGTCGAATTGTATTTTAGTCTGGTACATTGATTGATGGTCTTGGAAAATACAACCTGATGTAAATTGTCACAATATAGTATTGCATCTGGGTGCAGAAATACCTTGAATTAAGCTATTCTTTGTGTGACGTTCTTTTAATTAAAAAATCATCTTGTGACACACATATATGTACTATCTTCCTAGAAGCACCGTTTGTTTATTTAAGTTAGAGTGTAACCAGCGTATGTAAAAACCGCGACATCGTTTAACTTCAGATGGTTAGCCTTAGAGTGCAATTTGTGGCTTTATGCGCCTCAGTAGGTACTGTTGTTATTGTTAGACATATTATCGAGAAGAAAATCATTTGTACCCAGCAGCCTCCTGAAAACAATTTCAATCAGCCATCGGATACAATTGACTGGCATATCCCAGCCACTATAATAATTTGATTTATTTTTCATTTAATTACAGTTACTTGCATTCGTATGTATTCTTATAGCTATCTTTGAAAAGAATAGACATATTTCATTTCACTATACATGTTAATATATAATATAGTTTACTAATAATACATTAATTCCTTAAATCTCAAGTAATGCAATTTTATATCTGCTTTTTTTAGACTTCTACAAATGAAATGATTTTTTGCAGTTAATGTATTTTAATTATTTCTTAGTAGTGTCAAGATTTCGCTGCAAGTCCTATTTTGTTAGTACTTCTGAGTTGTAGTATTATAGATTTGCACTATTTAATTAAATACCTTTTTTAATTACAAGGTCGAGAGACTTTAAAGATAAATCACGTGTATTTGGTGGTACTATTTATTTCGAAAAAGTTTTGATTAATCTACCAATTGCTCAGTTTTGTTGAAAGCAAAACAATTGTTTTTATAATTTTGTGAAATTCTTAATACTTATAATAGTCAGCTTGCATGGATGTACTCAACATCAGCTGTCTGATGCTGTTTTTAGATGTTTTTGACGATGGTGTTAGTTAATGAGTAAATCGACGTATTCGAGTGCTTGTGTTTTTGTAACCGGTTAAGTAAAGTTGGTGGACAATGATTTTACTCTACCCTGCTCTCTTCAACTGTCACAGATGAATCTTGAAGACGAAGATATGGTCAATTCAAGCGGGGCCACAGTTGACTTCACAAAATACCCCGAACCCATCGTCGAAATTGCGGTATGCTCTTCCGTTTTGTCTTTATTTAGTTATTATTATAGCTAGTGACGTCAACCTAGGGATATTAAACTGTTATCTAGACTCTTGACTTGATTTTGTTAAATGCTTAGTCATGACTTAAACTTAGGCAATTTAGAGTTCTGGTTATGTATTCAATAGGTTGTCAACACCACAGCAAAGGAGCGACCGCCCCCGGGTTTCACACTTATCGATCGCAGCTACACGGGCTCTTACAAGGCGGATCTGAATGGTCGGACCACCTACGACGAGATGTTTTTGTGCTACAAGCGGGGCCGAGATAAACCACCAATCACAGATCTTGGGTATGTAAGACTTACCTGACTACCATGGCTTTGAAACTTTGAACATTTCCTAGAGACCACCACCTAGAGGCTATCGAGAAAGTTGTTTTCGTCTTGTCACATCTATCTCCCTTAGTGCCGGGCTTATTGAAAGTCAAATTTGGGCAATTTTATCCACTTTTTTTGTATTACCAATATTTAAACGCTAATCTTGACCCTGTTTTGCTAAGGGTGGTATGACATCTCCCAGATAGATGTGATTTGTGTTGTTTTGATAGTTCCAAAACAGAATTTATTGCTATTTGTAGGGATGTAAATGAGGATTCTATTTTAAAGAGAAACATTTAAAAATATAAATTGTTCAGACCACGGGAATATCAATGCTACTACTTTATATCATAAAATACAGTGCATGTAATTGGGAGTATTGTAACTGATTTTTGTTGGTTTGGGATAATATTTGGTTGCTTAGCCATTGGATAAAATAATCCGAAATGTTTTCTCGTAATTTACTATTCTTAACACCAGTCAAGAATTGTTGTGTTATCTTTACTTATATTGTTTTATTTGAAATACATTTGATTAATAAAACGTGTTACAGTTAGTCAAAATTATATGTTTTTATGGTTAAATATAATTAAACAATATCGAATCAAATAATAAAAGTCTCGTTTTAGGATGAGTCATTAAGTTTATGTTGTTGATAATCTAAACCAGTCGAAGTAGGAAAGTTTGAAATGCCACCCAAGATATTTATGATGATTTTGTTTATTGTACTTTAACTTGCGCATTCACATTCTGATCAATCATTTTGTTTACTTACCAGAAGGATTAAAATATCAGTCCGGTGACACCTTCCGTATATGTATATCTTGGTGTTCGATAAATCACAAGTCTTTCTTTTATCTTTGGGCTTTAATATGACTATATTACGCACAGAAAAAGGTTGCAATTCTTGCTGTTATATAATAATATATGTACATATGGGCATTTTTCTAAAAAGGGCTTTTTATCACATTGTCACGTAAAGAACTAAATTTTGTTTGTACATGCATTATCTATGTGTATTATAACATAACTAGATTTTAAAATTAATAATATAACGTTATAGCTCAAAATAGAAACCAATTTCACTTTATAACAACAATATTTTTTACTTT